>JAJIBD010012386.1:0-50548 GCA_021461705.1 Cryptotis parvus
TTTTGATGGATTTTATTTTTACTTCATAAGTTTTCTATCCTGCATTCAAATTTCTCTCAGAAATTTGTCCATGTCTTTTTCATCTCTGAGGTCATTATTTACATGTATTAATTGCCTATCATTTATATTTATTTATTTTTTCATAGAAAATTTGGTAGTACCAAAATACATTCTGAATTAATTGAGAAACTCCTTTTTCAGTGATACTTTTTAACAGTTTGGTTAGTCAAAGGTGTTTTTTTTAGAGAAAAGAAAAGAAGATGCATCTCAAGATGAGTTGTAAGAATTTTTTTTCTTTTTGGGTCACCACCGGCAATGCTCAGGGGTTTCTCCTGGCTCTGCACTCAGGAATTACTCCTGGCAGTGCTCGGGGGACCACATGGGATGCCAGGGATCGAACCCAGGCCCGCACAGGCTGGCCTCATGCAAGACAGATGACCTACCCGTTGGGCTATTGCTTCGGCCCCAGAGTTGTAAGAATTATTAAGAAGAATGTTTTTATTTTTATTCATTCATTCTATCTATCTATCTATCTATCTATCTATCTATCTATCTATCTATCTATCTATCTATCTATCTATCTATCTATCCTATCTATCTATCTATCCTATCTATCTATCTATCTATCTATCTCTCTCTCTCTCTCTCTCTCTCTCTCTCTCTCTATCTATCTATCTATCTATCTATCTATCTATCTATCTATCTACCTACCTACCTACCTACCTACCTACCTATCCATCCATCCATCCATCCATCCATCCATCTATCCATCCATCCATCCATCCATCCATCCATCCATCCATCCATCCAATCATCTATCTACCTACCTACCTACCGCCCTACCTACCGCCCTACCTATCTGTCTATCTATCTATCTATCTATCTATCTATCTATCTATCTATCTATCTATCTATCTATCTATCTATCTATCTATCTATCTATCTATCTATCTATCTATCTATCTATCTATCTATCTATCTATCTATCTATCTATCTATCTATCTATCTATCTATCTATCTACCTACCTACCTACCTACCTACCTACCTACTCTATCTATCTATCTATCTCATCTATCTATCTATCTATCTATCTATCTATCTATCTATCTATCTATCTATCTATCTATCTATCTATCTATCTATCTTTATTTCTATCTATCTATCTATCTGTCTATCTATATCTATCTATCTATCTATCTATCTATCTATCTATCTATCTATCTATCCTATCTATCTATCTATCTATCTATCTATCTATCTATCTATCTATCTATCTATCTATCTATCTATCTATCTATCTATCTATCTATCTATCTATCTATCTTTATTTCTATCTATCTATCTATCTATCTATCTATCTATCTATCTATCTATCTATCTATCTATCTATCTATCTATCTATCTATCTATCTATCTATCTATCTATCTATCTATCTATCTATCTATCTATCTATCTTTATTTCTATCTATCTGTCTGTCTATCTATCTATCTATCTATCTATCTATCCTATCTATCTATCTATCTATCTATCTATCTATCTATCTATCTATCTATCTATCTATCTCTATCTATCTATCTATCTATCTATCTATCTATCTATCTATCTATCTATCTATCTATCTATCTAGTATATGTGCTGCCAAAGGAGCACTTATTTATTTATTTATTTTTGTTTTTTTTGGGTCACACCCGGCAATGCTCAGGGGGTTACTCCTGGCTCTTCACTCAGGAATTACTCCTGGCGGTGCTCGGGGTACCATAACGGATGCGGGGATCGAACGTGGGTTGGCTGTGTGCAAGGCAAACACCCCTACCTGCTGTGCTATACCTCCGGCCCAAAAATGTTTTTATTTTTATGAACAATAAAATGTTTTCAGTTTCAAAATGTTGACGTTTTGTTTTGTTGGTTTTTTTGTACACTAAATGCAGTGATCCCTCTGTCATTAAGAAGTTAAATAAAATTTTTGCTGTTTTTTTCTTTTTATTCAAAATTATATATAAATTTAGGGTATTTTTATTTTTTTATTACTGTCTGTCTTCCTGTTCATCATCGATTTGCTCGAGTGGGCACCAGTAATATCTCCATATGACCAGTCTTATGAAAGTAGAGCCAAGGGCACCTGCTTGCTCCAGGAACATAAAGAGCCTCAAACCAGTCCATCAGGCCATGGGAATGAGGTCTATAATTGTTACTGGTACTTGGCATATCAAATATGACACGGGTAGCTTGCCAGGCTCTGCTGTGTGGATAGCATACTCTTGTAGTCACCTCTAACCCCAGCATTTATTGATGAACCAGGTGGCCATGGCCGCCAGGCTGTGATACACTGATCTGCTGTGTGTAGTTCTGATGAGGGGGAAGTCCGGATGTGGAAAATGGAGGCTCTCATGGAGTGGGGGGGGTCGTCTGTCTTGTTGTGAGGCTTTGCTGTGGGGTGGCGGGCAAGGGCTAGAACCCGCCATCCCTCCTGGGCGCCTCATGAGTGGCTGGGCACAGGGAGAGCCAGTAGCAGCTCTGCCCCATGTTTGTGAGTCTCTTGTCTGTGAGGGTCTTTTATTAGAGGTCTAAATACTTTCATTTTAATGCCATGAAGGAGTATGATAAATCAAAGTGGCACCTTGATTTATTAAAAGATATCTCCATAAAGCCAGTATTTTGAATTGTCTTTTGTTACTGGAAATATTGCAATGTGCCATTGTTAAGATATGAGATAGCAATTGGTATGCTTTTCTTTGGTTACATGTAAGAAGTAGTCATATAAATGCATTAGGCCACTGCAACTCATAGACACCAAGAGTCAGACAGACGGCATAAAGAGACTTATTAGGTCAGAAAAGAGATTTATTAGAACAGAAACTTTCTCAGCATTAAGGGGCTGAGGGTTCACAAGCCTTCGATTCCTGAACCCCAAGTCACTGAAGTCTTTGCATTTTATACACTCTGAGGTCCTGCTCTTATGTCAAAGCAAAAGGACAGAAGCAAATTGAGCAGCCAGTAGTCAGTGCATCCTGTTCTACATTTGTTATAAAACAATAACAAGGTCAAACTTGATTTTATGCTTTTACTTGACTCATATGTATTATCTGTGCTTTTCTTGTCGATGCCCTTGGGGTCTGGCATGTTTTTTTTAATAGGTTGTAAACTCATGACCCTGAGGCACAATGTGGAGTCAGACAAATGCTTCAATATAGCATCACAATGGTTCTGCTCAATCTTTCACATGTAGTGTGTGATCTTAGAAAAAGTTAGCAAAGGATGCATATAGAACTTGAGGGTTTGAGAAAGGGAAATTTAATACTAAGTTTGTCCAGCAAAATGTATTTTCTCACCTGTCTCATTTTTCACTCTTTCTGACAAGATTATCCATAAGACTAGCCATGCCTGTCTAATAGTCTTTTGTCTTCCTGTTGCTCATCGATTTGCTTGAGCAGGCGCCAATAACATCTCCATTCATTGGGAATGAGATCCATTATTGTTACTGTTTCTGGCATATCTAATACACCATGGGTAGCTTGCCAGGCTCTGCTATGTCTAAAAAATATTTTTAAAAACTTACACTCCCTGCATTGCCCTAATTCATGTAAACTGAACAAATTGTCTAAATTGTCCCAAATTTCTCTCTTTGTAGCATCCAGATGATCCAGATATTTATACTGTCTTCACGGAGATCCTTGATGTAGACCTTCACTTCACTTGTCTTCCTGTTGTTCATTGATTTGCTCGAGCGGGCACCAGAAACATCTCCATATGTCCTGTCACATGCTAGTGTAGCCCAAGGGCATCTGCTCACTTCAGGAACATGAAGAACCTCAAACCTTTCCTACAGATCATGGGAATGAGGTCTATAACAGTTACTGGGTTTTGGCATATCAAATATGACACAGGTAGCTTGCCAGGCTCTGCTGTGCAGGTGGGATACTCTTTTAGTAACCTCTCATCTCGTGCATTTATTGATGAACCACACCGGGAAAGATCGGCTTTTCTCTTGGGTGGAGCTCTGACAAGCTGTAGAGTCCAGATGTTGAAAGGCCCTCATCCCAGCAGAGCCTCACAAGAAGCCAGAGGAACTCCCACACCATGAGGGCCGACATTTTCAACACCTGGACTCCATAGTTTGTCAGAGCTCCACCCAGCAGAAGAGCTGATCACCAGACCTGCTCGTTAGAGTTCCACCCTACAGCAAGGTCTATTTCAAGCCCAGGTATGCCTGATTCAGAGACTCAGATACATGAGACAGAGCTGCTACCGGCTCTCCCTGTGCCCAGCTGATCACTAGGTGCCCAGGAGGAAAGGTGGGTTCTAGCCCTGTCCTGCCATCTCAGCAGAGCCTCTCAAGAAGCCAGAGGAACCCCCCCACACCATGATGTAGACCACAACCATGAAATAGACTTTACCCGAGTTTTTCCTCATGTTATTTAAACTGGCTAATAGTAAGAGAATAAAGTTTCTTCTATGCTGGGGTGATAGTAAATCTTGGTGGGGACACTCATGGTCTAGTGTGTATGCATTTCATCTACAGTAAGGTTATAAATACTTAGATCTGGTTGACTGCTTGGATCTGCCTAAGAAAGGATCATGTCTAGAGGTTGCTGAAAGTTTCCCCAAACCTTCCACCTTTGAGTTTTGGTACTCCTAGGAGCTGTGTTGGGTTCTTGGAAATGTACTTGCTAAACACTGTCCAAGGCAGGGCCTTCCAGATCAGGCTCCACTGGCCATTTCTGTTGTTCCCTCATGTGCTACAGTCTCTTTCTATGTGTGCTGTGGATGAGCCATTCATCTGCCATTCATCTGGCGTCTCTCACCAGCCCTGTCCTACCCCTTGTGGAGATCTAACATGTCAGTCTCTTTAAATACTGATCTCTCAGGGAGATCAGCATCTCTCTCTCTATCTCTCTCTGTGCGTCCAATGTAGTGCCTCACACATGCTAGGCAAACCTGTGTACTTCTGAGCTACATCCCAAGCCCTATCACCATCTTTCACCCAGATAATTATAGTAATCAATTCAAATCTTACCTCTGTTACAAAATTATCTTTAAAAAATGAATACATGTTTATGTGATCTTTTTTTTCTTTTTTGGGTCACACCCAGCAAAGTCCAGGGGTTACTCCTGTCTCTGCTCTTAGGAAGTAATCCTGGTGGTGCTTGGGGACAATATGGGATGCCAGGAATCAAACCAGGGTTGACCGTGTGTAAGGCCATCCCTACTCTACTATCCCTCCAGCCCCTGTGGTCTTTTACCAAATCCCTTTGATGATGCTTTGTTCCTTATAGAAAAAGACAAAAGTTCTTAGCAAAACTTGTAAAGTTTATTGTGGGCCAACCTCTGTCTGTTGCTCTGGCATCTTTCTTACTGCATGACACATACAGCTGTGTCTATGCTGAATTATTCTACACTGTCCCATACAGGTGTGTCTATGCTGAATTATTCCATGCTGTCACATACACAACTGTGTCTGTGCTGAATTATTCTGTGCTGTCATATATAGTTGTGTCTATGCTGAATTTTTCTGTGCTGTTGTATACAGCTATGTGTATGCTGAATTATTCCGTGCTGTCGTATACAGCTGTGTCTATGCTGAATGATTCCATGCTGTTGCATACAGCTGTGTCTATGCTGAATTATCCCATGCCGTCATATACAGCTGTGTCTACACTGACTGATTCCACACTGTTGTATAGAGCTGTGTCTATGCTGAAGTATTCCACACTGTTGTATACAGCTGTGTCTATGCTGAATTATTCTGTGCTGTTCCATACAACTGTGTCTATGCTGAATTATTCTGTGCTTTCATATACAGCTGTGTCTTACTTTGAATTATTCTCTGCTGTGATACACAACTTCTGTCTTATGTCGAATTATTCTGTGCTTTCACATAGAGCTTGTGTCTTTTTTTTTGTTTTTTGATTTTTGGGTCACACTCGGCAATGCTTAGAGGTTTCTCCTGGCTCTGGAGTCAGGAATTAACACCTGGCGGTGCTCAGGGGACCATATAGGATGCCGGGATTGAACGCGGGCCAGCATGGGCCGGCTGCATGCAAGGCAAACACCCTACCTGCTGGGCTATTGCTCCGCCCGAGCTTGTGTCTTATGCTGAATCATTTTTATATTTCTTGATCTCACTCTGGTTTTTCCCTTTAGCACTTCTGTCTCTGACTCCCTCTTTCTCTCCCTACCCCACTCACTTTCTATTCATCTTTCTCTCTTTCTAACTCTCTCTCTCTCTCTCACACACACACACACATACACACATAAATACTTAATATAGAGTCCCTCTAGTAAATCTTGGATATTTATGGCAACCTACTATCAAATAAAAGTTCTTTTCTTTCCTCAGTATTTATTTTAATATTCTTTCATAATTATAAATTAGGGCTAGTTGATCACTACACTGCCAACACAGTCCTGTGATAGAACACCTGCCTGCCTTAGTCTTCTGTGTTACTTTCATATATTGTATTCTCCCAGATGAACATGTAAAATTTTTATAAGTTTTTTCCAAAATATTAAAATTTTGTGTCTTACAAATAATTCTTATAAATTGTTTGTAACTTTAATACCAAACAATGTCTGTTAATTAAGAAATTATTGGCTTTTTTCCACCGAATCAATGAGTGTGAACTAGTGACCCTGATGTTACACTGAACCACCCACATTATCTGGATTATCTAGATTTTGTCATTACACTAATCAAAGGGGATACCTGATCAGCCTAGCCCACATTCTTGGATTACTTGTTGAAGGAGAACATGTTAAAATAGAAATGTATTTTGTCACACATAGGTGGAGCTCAGTCATCTATTCTTACAGGCTTGTCTAGCTCAGCCTGACAAAACTTGTCAGGAAAGGTATTAAGAAAGTGAGGCAAGGATTTGGGGGGAAAGAGGCAGTAGGATTTAGATTGTATTGTTGCTGGAAAATAAAGGTTATTGTTTTTCACCCCCTGCTCCCCAAAACATTCAAATATTGATTTTATACAGTGTACTTTAAGAAATAACATAGCGTTTGTTGAGCCCCTTAAGTGCCTCGTTTGGAAATAATTGCAGTTTGTGTTGCATTTTTAATGCTACTTGTGAAGTTGGTGAGCCCCAGGGGTGACTTATATGAGGCAGACAGGAGAGAGATGGTCACTTTTCTCTCATCCACCTCTGCCTCCCCAGGACCAGCTGGCAAGGCTAGGACAGATAAAGTCTGTGATGAGCCCCTGCATGGGACAGACATTGAGTCCTGCCAGCCCCACTGGGTAGTCGACAAGCCACACCTGTCACCCTTCTCAGCACAGGAATTAATTCCCACCACCAGATTTCTTGGGGAACTGTGGACTCAGACTAGATTGAGGAATTGCTCTTTGAGGGAAACCAGGGCTTCCAAGTCTTTGTCCATGTCACAGAAAAGAATTTCAGGAGTAGGATAATAGTGAAGTAAAAACCTATTGTTTGGACTTTTTTGAGGAAGGCAAAGAGGTAGAGAAAAGGGAAAGAGAGTAATACACTTGAGAGATAATGCAGGCTTCTCCAAAGATGGAGAGAGGGGAGATGCAATCAACACAGGTGCTTGGGCACAATATTTGCTTGATCACATGGGCACAAGCAGCACATGGTTCAGGCAGCATGTTCACTCCCTTCCTTTGTTCAAGTTGGCCTTTATAGGGTTTTTCCCTAACGGCCTCACATGAAGCTTCTAGTTAGGTAAGAGTCCATTCCTGGGTGGTTGCCAAATGGTTAGAGTTGAGATGGTCTTCTTTGAAACTCCTTTTCTTGACCTTTGTTTCCTCTGGACCATATCTAGGATGGTGGGTACTGCCTTCTCTGGTCTGGACTAGCTCCAGCTGAGAATCTTACAGGTCTTAGTTGCTGTAGTTCCTGATAGCCTTAGGGCTAGGTGACTTTACTACTCAGAGGCATGGAAGGCTCTTCCACAATCTACCTGCATACATCATTTGGAACAAATTGCTTTGAACAAGATGTTATTTGTTTTGTTTATTGGTTTGATTTTTTTTTGGACAACACCCTGTTAGCCAAGCATATCAACAAACATCAGTACAGACAGAATTCCCCTTTATGATTTGGTGAAGAAGAAAGGTCAAATACAGTCTTGTTAAAGCCCTTTTGAAAAACCATAAGGAGAGATAACAGCTGCATGAGGTATGAAGACTTTGATCACTGTATCACTGTCTTAAATCACCCATCTTTCTGTCATCTAACAATGTCATATTACTGAAAAAGGAGAAACATGAACTAATTCTAGTACAAAGAAAGGAAAAAAATCAATAGTTGAGGTATGCTTTGAGGTTCTTGTGTTGAGTGGTCTGAAGAAAGGTATTTGCCTGAGTATTTGAGTGACTGAGACCTAACTTCCAATTGCTGTTATGCTTTCAGCAATGTGGTTTGAGTTTATTTTTTTTAAATAGCTTCATTGACTCTCAGTTTTATCTTAAAAGTGTGGATAATTTTTCATTTGAAAGATTGTTGTAGGGGACAGAGTAAGTGGACAAAATAAAATATTCAGTGTCTCATGTACAGTACTAGAAGAAGTACACGCTCAAAAAACTCTAGCTCTTACTCTAAGACGAGACAACACCCAAAAGAACAACAAACCTATACAGAAAGATGGCACAAAATCCCATGACAATAATCTCTCTCAATATCAACCTTCTAAATTCACCAGTTAAGAGACACAGAGTGGCAAAATGGATCAAAATATTGAATCCAACATTCTGCTGCCTTCAAGAAACACACCTGAACAATCGGGGCAAAGACAGGTTCAAAGTAAAAGGCTGGAAAAAATTCTTCAAACAATCTCTCAAAAAAGGCCAGTGTGGCCATACTAGTATTGGATAATATAAACTTCAGGCTGAAAAGGGTTAGAAGGGACAACGAAGGCCATTTCTTATTAATTAAGGGGTATGTATACCAGGAAGAAATTACACTACTAAACATATATGCAACCAATGAGAGGCCAACAAAATACTTAAAACAACTGCTAAGAGACCTTAAAGTAGACATTCACAATCTGAATGACATCCTCATCCTCTAGCGTATGATCTTTACCCACTTTTTGGATTGTGTTTCACAGAAAGACCCCAGACCAGAGCATATTTGAATTCTTTAATAAGATTCTTATGAATATTCATGCAGAAATCCTCCACTGTTGTCCTGGAATAAGGCAGCACCACTGGAGATGTGTAATCTGGCAACTGGCCTTTAGGCTTCGTGTAAATTCTCACTAGTTTCAGATAGTCCCATATCTTTTCCAACAGATCATCAAAATTCCAGCGGTGATGGGCTGAGATGGGTACGCAGTGAGGCACCTTATAGATGATATCTAATTCCTCAATGGAGATCTGATCAATCTTATTCAACACATAGATGCAGGGAATATAAACTCTGTTTACTTCCACCACATCAATGAGGTCATCTGCTGTGGCATCGCTACGTAGAGTCACATCGGCTAAGTAGACATTAACAGAAGTAAATAATAGTTGGAGACTTCAACACTGCTCTATCAACTATGGACAGTTCAACAAGACTTAAACTCTCCAAGTAAATATTGGCCCTGAAGGAAGAAATGGAAGAAAGAGAGCTAGTGGATATATATAGGGCTTCTCATGCCAAAAAAGCTGAATACACATTTTTCTCCAGTGTACATGGAACATTCTCCAAGATAGACTACATGCTGAGCCACAAAGCATACCTCAATAAAATTAAAAAGATAGAAATTGTGTCAGCTATCTTTTCAGACCATGATGCATTGAAAATGGAAGTTAATTGTACACGGAAACAGGGAGTCAAACCAAACACCTGGAAGCTGAATGGCTCATTGCTGAACAACCAATGGGTCATAGAAGAAATCAAACAGGAAATCCAAAGATTCCTAGAAACAAATGAAAATGAAGACACCAACTATAAGAACTTGTGGGACATGGCAAAAGCCCGTGTTAAGAAGAAAGTTTATAGCTCTGCAAGCATTTATCAGGAAAGAAGAAAGGGCCCACATAAATAACCTGACTACACAGCTGAAGACATTAGAAAAATACTAACAAAAGGAGTCCAACCAGGCAGAAAAAAGGACATAATAAAACTTAGAGAGGAAATCAATGAGTTGAAAACCAAAAAAAGCAATCCAAAAGATAAATGAAACCAAGAGCTGGTTCTTTGAAAAAATAAACAATATTGACAAACCATTGGAAAGACTTGTAAGGACAGGGAAAGAGAGAACCCAAATAAACAGAATTAGAAATAAAATGGTGACATCACAACAGAAACCAAAGAAATCCAAGAGATCATCAGCGATTATTTTGAGAGTCTGTATGCCTTGAAACATGAGAATCTAGAAGAAATGGATAAATTCCTGAAGTCCTATAACCTCCCACGGCTGAAACAAGAAGACCTGCAATAATTGAATAAGCCTATTACTATCGAGGAAATTGAAACAGTAATTAAAAGTTTGCCCAAACACAAAAGCCCAGGCCCAGATGGATTCACTAGTGAACTCTACCAAACCTTTAAGGAGGACATACTGCCAGTCCTTTTCAAGCTCTTCCAGAAAATAGAAGACACAGAAACACTCCCAAACAGCTTCTACGAGGCACATATCACCCTGATACCCAAAGCAGGGAGAGACAACACAAAGAAAGAAAACTACAGACCAATCTCCCTGATGAAAACAGATGCTAGGATCTTCAACAAAATACTAGCAAACAGAATCCAAAGATTCATCAAGAAGATTATACATCATGACCAAGTAGGATTCATCCTGGAAATGCAAGGATGGTTCCACATTCGCAAGTCAATCAACATAATACAGCATATCAATAAGAGAAAAAATAAAAACCATATGATCCTAGCAATAGATGCAGAGAAAGCATTTGACAGATCCAGCACCTGTTCATGATTAAGACCCTCCAGAAAATGGGAATTGAAGGAACTTTCCTCAAGATAGTTACAG
Organism: Cryptotis parvus; assembly: GCA_021461705.1. Lineage (NCBI taxonomy): Eukaryota > Metazoa > Chordata > Mammalia > Eulipotyphla > Soricidae > Cryptotis > Cryptotis parvus. Next base: position 10,952 of record JAJIBD010012386.1, read on the forward strand.
CAATCTACCAAAAGCCCACAGTAAGCATCATTCTCAATGGGGAAAAACTGAAAGCCTTCCCCCTGAGATCAGGGACAAGACAAGGTTGCCCACTCTCACCTCTTTTATTCAATATAGTACTGGAAGTACTTGCCATAGCAATCAGAGAAGAAGGACATCAAGCGCATCCAGATAAGCAAGGAAGAAGTCAAGCTATCATTATTCGCAGATGACATGATATTATATCTAGAGAACCCCAAACTCTCTACCAAAAACTCCTAGAAAAATAGACACATATAGTAGAGTGGCAGGATACAAAATCAACACCCAAAAGTCGATGGCTTTCCTATATACAAATAACGAAAGAGAAGAAAGGGATATTAAGGAAACTATTCCATTCACAATTGTGCCACAGAAAATCAAATACCTATGAATCAACTTAACCAAGTGTGCAAAGGACCTGTACAAAGAAAACTACAAGACACTGCTCCAAGAGATAAAAGAGGACATGAGGAAATGGAAACACATTCCTGCTCATGGATGGGGAGAATCAACATTGTCAAAATGGTAATATTCCCTAGAGCTCTGTACAGATTCAATGTGGTCCCTATAAGGATACCCATGACATTGTTCAAAGAAATTAACCAAATACTCCTGAAATTTGTATGGAACAATAAACTCCCACTGTTGGAGGACAGGTTTAGCTATTCTGGGAGTTTTGTTATTTTGCCCACTCCCAATTTAATCTACTTAAATCAAGGTTGATTCTAATGACATTTGTGGTGGGAGATGGGCACTGGTGGAGGGATGGGTGCTGGAACACTGTATGACCAAAACCCAAGTGTGAACATCTTTGTAACTGTATATCTCACGGTGGTATAATACTTATAAAAAATTTCTAGCTCTTGAAGGCCTTGGCGACACTTTGCCTATACTGACTTCTGAGTTTTTGCGTTTCTGAGATCTTTGTTGTTGTTCATGGCTGTTTGTTTTTAGCTGAAGCAGATAATTTCATTTGTATATTTCAGAATTTGTCTTTACTCTTTCTTAATAGCTCCACTACAGAAAGCAGTTTCATGCCTTTTAGTCTTTGTGTCTCTTTTTTAATAATAACTTTTTTCTTTTTGGATCACACTGGGAATGCTCAAGGGTTACTCCTGGCTCTGCACTCAGAAGTTACTCCTAGTAGTGCTCTGGAGACCATATTGGATTCCAGGGATGGAACCTAGGTTGGCTGCAAGCAAGGCAAATGCCTTCCCCACTGTACTCTGGCCCCTCTTTCTAATAACTCTTGAGACTTTAATCCTGGAGAAATTGGTAAAATTATATATACATCAAAATGATTTAGAACCAGAGTTTCATATTCCATTTTGTTCCTTTCCTGGTCACTATATTTTGCTGTAGAAAGTAGGAAGATACAGAATTTTATTAGTGTACATCTTGGAGAAATGAAAAAAAATAAGCAATATGAAACAACATATGTAAATAATATTTTAGAGTTTAACATATTCTAACAATGCTAGACTTTGCTCTCTTAAATGGTTTTATAATGCAGAGAAAATATTTGTAATTGTCTCCCCTGGAATTCCTTATCCTTGTCAGCAGAGCTTAACTAACTTTCATTCACAGTGTTTTCTTTTTTTTTAATTTTTTATTTTTACAATTACAAAGATATACAATTAAAAAGTTCATATTTGGGTTTTGGTCATACAGTGTTCCAGCACCCATCCCGCCACCAGTGCCCATCTCCCACCACCAACGTCCCCAGTTCCCTCCCCCTCCCCCAGCCCACCTCCATGGCAGGTTCTTTATTTCCTTCCCTTTTTCTCTCTTTTCCTTCCCCTCAGACTATGGATTACAGAACATACATTAAAGAGTTGTCATGTGTATCCCTTTGCCTCTATTTAATGCTCAGTTCTAGGTTGGCATTAGTACCCTCGACAATTGTTAGCACACTGTTCCATTTTCTGTCTTACATACCCTCTGACTTCCACACGTTTGTGATAATTTCCACCTTTGACAAGACCTCCTGATATATGTTTCACTTGACCTTGGATATTGGTATCATAATATGTACATATATATTTATGTTATGCAAATAAATGCAGTCATTCTGTATCTGTCTCCTTCTGCCTAATTTCACTCAACATAATCTTCTCCATGTCCATCCATTTATAGGCAAATTTTATAACTTCATTTTTCCTAACAGCTGCATAGTATTCCATTGTGTAGATGTACCAAAGCTTCTTTATCCAGTCATTGATTTTCAGGCACTCTGGTTGCTTCCAGATTCTGGCTATTGTGAATAGTGCTGCTATGAACATAAAAGTAGGGATGGTGTTTCCGCTGCATATTTTTGGTTTCTCAGAGTAGATTCCCAGGAGTGGTATGGCTGGGTCAAATGGGAGTTCAATTTCTAGTCTTTGGAGGAATGTCCATATTGTTTTCCAGAAAGGCTGTACCAGCCGGCATTCCCACCAACAATGGATGAGTGTCCCCTTTCCCCACATCCACGCCAGCATTTGTTGTTCTTGCTCTTTTGAATATGTGCCAGTCTCTGTGGTGTAAAGTGGTATCTTGTTGTTTTGATTTGCATCTCTCTGATGATTAGTGATGATGAGCATTTTTCATATGTTTTTTGGCCATTCGAATTTCTTCCTTGCTGAAGTTTTTGTTCATTTCTTCTCCCCATTTTTTGATGGGATTGTTTGTTTTCTTCTTGTAAAGTTCTACCAGTGCCTGATATATCCTGGATATTAACCCTTTATCAGATGGGTATTGGGTGAATATTCTTTCCCATTCTGTGGACTGCTTTTTTATCTTAGTCACTGTTTCTTTTAAGGTGCAGAAGCTTTTCAGTTTTATGTAGTCCCATATGTTTATCTTTTTTCTAGTTGTTTAAAGATCAGATTAGAAAAGATGTTGCTTAAAACAGTTTTTAGCCATGGGAGGGAGGCACACCCAGTGGTGCTCAGAGTTTACTCAGGGCTTGCTCCTTTGTGCTTGGGAATAACTTCTACCAGTGCTCAGGGGACCATATGTGGTGTTGGCTATTAAATGAAGGCCAGTAGCATGCAAATCAATCACCTTAACCCCTGTACTAGTAGTTTAGTAACCTGTATTAGTAACCCCTGTATTCCTGAGAACTCCACCCCGCAGAAGAGCCTACCACAGCCCGGCTCGCGTGGCTGTAAGCAGCCGTGCATTTCATCAATAAATGCTGGAGATCAGAGGTGACTACAAGAATATGCCACCCGCATGGCAGAGCCTGGCAAGCTACCCATGTCGTATTTGATATGCCAAATACCAGTAACAATTATAGACCTCATTCCTATGACCTGATGGAATGGTTTGAGGCTCTTTATGTTCCTGGAGCAAGCAGATGCCCTTGTGCTCTACTAGGATGAGACAGGACATATAGAGATGTTACTGGTTCCCCCCCGCGAGCAAATTGATGATCAACAGGAAGACAGTGATACAGTGATATAGTATTCCCAAGCCTTTTGTTTTTCCATTTTTTTAAATTTAAACACTGTTTTACAAAGTTGTTCATAGTATAGCTATTATAGACATTCAGTGTTCCAATACTAATTCACTACCACAGTGTCCTTGCTTACCTTCCCTCCACCATTATCCCCATTTTCCCATCCAGCATCCAAGCCTGTCTTCTTAGCAGGCACACAACAATTTATTTTATATTGCTTGTTACAGGTAAATGACTGGTGAAATTATCAAAAAATACTTCAATAGAGGCAAATGTGTGCGAACTGTTACATCTCACCACATCATTTTTAAGTGTCTGCTGATTTACTCTCCTGTTTTTTGCTAGTTGTGCCTTCTGTGTTAATTTGTTTTTGTTTTGGTTGGCATCTATATTACTTTCCCATCTGATTTAGTGTTCACCTACTGGGAAGTCAGTATTGTGGAAATTCAAGTAGTTTTGTGGTCTAGAAACTTCAGGTCTGTTAAAGCTGGGCCTGTAGGTTAGTCTGGAATGTAGGTGTAGCTCCTGGGGTTCCAGAAGTAGTGAGGGGAGGCTGTCTGCCCCCACTCTAAGAAGATCCCAGAGTTTTCATCCTGAAAACCTGTGTACCTAGAAATTTTTCAGTTTGGTGTATCATGAGGCAGTTGAATTGGGCATGGTAGCAGATATGGGCTGTGAGTGCAGCTGTCAGGGCTTTGACAGGGCAGGGACTCAACCTGCCCGCCCTTTCCATGGTTTCAGTATCCTTGAATTTTAGCAGTTTGGTTTATATCCCCTCAGATGGTAAAGCAAGGTTGGTGGGTGAGACAACGTCATGGCAGCTCTGGGATGTAGTTATGCTATGGGAGCTTGCATATGGCTGACCCAGGCTCAATCCCTAACACCAGAGGATGATTGTCTCCAGTGTATGATGGTCAGGTCCCATCCTTGCATCACTCTATCTCGTCTACTTTTTCTGGTCTGAAATGTGTCCCTGGGCATTTCCTGGCCTGTAACCCAACTGTTCCCTGACATCTTATCCTGGCTTTCCTTAGTCTCCAGACTGCCACAGTGTGCTGCTGGGTGAGATTCCTGTGCCCTGTACCTGTTACTGGGCCTCTCTCAGCTGTACCTCAGTATTTCTATCATCTTTCCCAGCTTTTCATAGTCTATGGCCACGGCCATGATGCATGTGAGTGAGAATCCTGTGCTCAGTATCTGTCCCTGCTTGGATAGGCCATCTGTCTGAGCACTCAAGGGTCCACCCTGATCCTGCAGTCAGCCTGGGCATATCCCAAGTAGCCTTTTCAGAGTGCCAAAATTATTGGTGGAAGGGAAGTTAGCTGTTGCAGGCTTGATTCTTTTTCAGTAAATCCAGCATCGCCTCAATTTTTATCCCTTTTCATTTTTCTGCTTTCTCTTGCTTGTTGCCCTATACAACTTAATCACTTTTCATTGCATTTGTGTGAACAATACACGTTATGCTCAACATTATTTTGGAGAGTCCTCTAGAGTTGTCAAAATACTTCATTACAACAAATCAACCAATGTCGGTTATGTATCTAGTACAGACATTGAATATCTTGTATCCAAAGGCCAACTTTATCTAGAGAAGTTGGAGGACCAAGACTTTATCTTTACATCTCCTAATCTGAACATTCAGAGTTCCTTCTCAATGAAGTGCTGTCTTCTTTGACAATACAGACATGCAGTAAAGAATGCTTTGAAATCATTTGGTATCTTTGGCACAGAGCTGCTTTATCTATAGGCTACTGGCACACCTGTGGTGATAGAGAGTCTAATTATATACACACCCCTTGGTCTTTTCCCAGGTGAATCACATCTAAGAAGTTCAGCTGCTCACCAGAGTGCCACTGGGAGGTGCCCCAGTTCCAAACCATTTTTCTGTGTGGCTCTTACAACCTGGCTTTTTTCTTACCTAAGAATGGATAAGAAAAGATCATTAATTTTGAATAGTTTTAGAATATTATGCAGTTAGTAAGGAACAATTACCTTGGGTCACACCCAGTGGTGCTCAGGATGTAGTTACTTCTGCCTCTGTGCTTAGGAATTAATTATGGTGGGGTTTAGGGGACCATATGGGATGCTAGGAATTAAACCGGGTTGGCTGGATGCAAGGCAAGTGCCCTATCCACTGTGCTATTACTCCAACCCATATTTAATTAAGATAAATTACTGAAGGTCTTAGCAGTCTGATATATAAAGCCTGTTTATTATACTTAAACTTAAAATAAATGTAGTCAAGGATTATGGGAAACTATCAATTTACATATACATATAAGTATATATACAGCAAAGTGTGCATAAATAAATGCAAATCAACATTGATTCAGGGACTGTGAAATTTTAACATTTCTATTGGTGTTTAGAAGTTAAATAGCATGAAATTACAAAAGTATGAAATAAGTTGCAAACATTTCCTCCCCCTTCAATGGCCAACTGGAAAGAACTTGGGGTTAAGAATCAGAAATCTAGGTGATACAAGTAGTTTCGGTTAGCTTCATGATACCGGCAAGTTAGTGTCTTTGGATCCTACTTACTAAAGCAGAAATTGAATGAGATTACATATAACATTTCAATTTCCAATGATTCTCTTTTTGGTGGTGCTGTGTGGAAGTTTGAGACCATACCTGCTGGTGCTCAGGGGCTAATCCTAGCTTTGTATTTTAGGGTCACTCCTGGTGGTGTTTGACAAGTATACCTTACTGCTGTACTATCTCTCTGGACCTCTAATGATTCTTCTGAAAAAATTAGCATTTATTTAATAAATAAATAGTGATGATGTATTTGTATAGTTCCTATTTAGATTTCAGTGATTGCTCCTGGCTCTGCACTCAGAAATTACTCCTGGTGGTGTACAGGGGACCATATGGGATGGCGAGGATCAGACGCAGGTCTGCACTGTACTATCACTCTGACCCCAACAGGCAAATGTTTAACTTTGGTTATTGTAGTTTGGGTTTCATGCATGCAGTATTGTACACTTTGTGATTTACATATATGCTTTTACCATTACCACATTTCTATACCCTAAGGTCAACCCTGTTTACCCCCATCTGCCTCTTCCCCTCTTGATTTCTTTCCTTCAATATCCTTCTAATTTCTATAATCTAGGGCTATGCCTGGGTAATCTAAGTATCACCCTTTGATCCCTTGTGTTCCCTTGTCTTATTATTCTATATACCACAGAGAGATCATCTGGAATTTGTTCTTTTTTCTGACTTACTTCACTTAACATGAGATGCTCCAGGCGCATCTCCTCAACTCCACCATTCTCCCTGAATTAACATATGCCTCAGAGACCTGAGCCCTATGAAAGCAGGATGTGAGAACGCTATCCAGGTCTCCCAAAGAGGAATCGAAAGAGCTATGCTTGGAATATCACGCCTCACTCAAGTGAGAGAAGGAATCTGGAGTTCTGACTTCCATCAACTATCAGTGTCAGGGACACTGTCTTGTTTGCCAAAGCATCGAAAATCAGATGGGCTGGACATGTAATGCGATTTGGAGACAACCGCTGGACTAGAGCCGTTGCTGACTGAATCCCATGGGATGTCAAAAGATCACATGGCTGCCCACCTACAAGATGGTCAGACTTCTTCATCAAGACCCTGAATGAATGGTTGCTTCTTCGTATTCCTAAAGCAAACTGATGCCATTGGGTTACTCTGGCATGTGATAGGGTCAAACGGAAATGTTACTGGCACTCGCAGGGGAGCAAATTGATGAACAATGGAATGTCAAGTGATCAAGGGGTTAATATCCTTATCATATATTATATCCTTATCAGATAATATCATCAGATATATCAGACACTGGTAGAACTTTACAAGAAGCAAACAGCCAACCCCATCAAAAATGGGGAGAAGAAATGAACAGAAACTTCGACAAGGAAGAAATTTTAATGGCCAAAAGGCATATGGAAAAATGTTGATCACCACTAATCATCAGATAAATGCAAATTAAAACAACAATGAGATATCATCTCATACCACAGAGACTTGGCGCATACAAAAGAACAAGAACAACAAGTGCTGGCGTGGATGCGGGGATAAGGGGACTCTCATCCATTGTTGGTGGGAATGTCGACTGTTACAGCATTTCTGGAAAAAATATGGACATTACTCCAAAGACTAGAAATCAGTTCTCATTTGACCCAGCCATTAATATACACTGGGAAGCCAAAAACACAAAGCGAAAATACCATCTGCACTTTCATTTTCATAGCTGCACTATTCACAATATCCAGAATTTGGAAACAACCAGTATGCCCGAGAACTGATGACTGAATAAAGAAACTTTCGTACATCTACACAATGGAATACTATGCAACTGTTAGGAAAAATGAAGTTATGAAATTCGCCTATAAGTGGATGGACATGGGGGGGATCATGTTGAGTGAAATTAGAAGGAAAAGGACAGATATAGAATGACTGCATTTACTTGCATGATATCTATATCTATCTATATCTATCTATCTATCTATCTATCTATCTATCTATCTATCTATCTATCTATCTATCTATCTATCTATCTATCTATCTATCTATCTATCTATCTATCTATATGTCATGCAAATAAATATCACTGTCACTGTCTTCCCGTTCATCTTCGATTTGCTGGAGTGGGCACCAGTAACATCTCCATATGACCTGTCTCATGCAAGTAGAGCCCAAGGGAACCTGCTTGCTACAGGAACATAAAGAGTCTCAAACCATTCCATCAGGTCATGGGAATGAAGTCTATAATTGTTACTGATATCTGGCATATCAAATACGACACGAGTAGCTTGCCAGGCTCTGCCGTCGGGTAGCATACTCTTGTAGTCATCTCAAAATCCAGCATTTATCCCTTTATCAGATTGGTATTGGGTGAATATTCTTTCCCATTCTGTGGAATGTCTTTCTATCTTAGTCACTGTTTCTTTTTGAGGTGCAGAAGCTTTTTATTCTCATGTAGTCCCATATGTTTATCTTTTCTTCTAGTTGCTTTGTTAGTGATGTTTCACCTTTGAAGATGCCTTTAGCTTCAATGTCGTGGAGGGTTTTTCCTATATTTTCTTCAATGTACTTTATGGATTCAAGTCTGATATTGAGATCTTTAGTCCATTTTGATCTGATTTTTGTGCATGGTGTTAGACACAGGTCCAAATTCATTTTTTACATGTTGCTGCCCAGTTTTCCCAACACCACTTGTTGAAGAGGCTTTCCTTACTCCATTTTAGACTCATTGCACCTTTATCAAAGATTAAATAATCATGTGTTTGAGGTTGGGTGTCAGGATACTCAATTCTATTCCATAGGTCCACGGGTCTGTTTTTATTCCAATACCATGCTGTTTTAATTACTACTGCCTTGTAGTACAGTTTGAAGTTGGGTAAGGTGATGCCTCCCATCGTCTTTTTCCCGAGGATTGCTTTAGCTATCCTTGGGGGTTTATTGTTCCATACAAATTTCAGGAGCGTTTGGTCAATTTCTTTGAAGAATGTCATCGGTATCCTTATAGGGACTGCATTGAATCTGTACAGAGCTCTAGGGAGTATTACCATTTTGACAATGTTGATTCTCCCCATCCATGAACAGGGAATGTGTTTCCATTTCCTTGTGTCCTCTTTTATCTCTTGGAGCAGTGTCTTGTAGTTTTCTTTGTACAGGTCCTTTACATACTTGGGTAAGTTGATTCCTAGGTATTTGATTTTCTGTGGTACAATTGTGAATGGAATAGTTTCCTTAATATCCCTTTCTTCTGTTTCGTTATTTGTATATAGGAAAGCCACTGACTTTTGGGTGTTGATTTTGTATCCTGCCACTCTACTATATGCGTCTATTGTTTCTAGGAGTTTTTTGGTAGAGAGTTTAGGGTTCTCTAGGTATAATATCATGTCATCTGCAAATAATGATAGCTTGACTTCTTCCTTGCCTATCTGGATGCCCTTGATGTCCCTTTTCTTCTCTGATTGCTATGGCAAGTACTTCCAGTACTATATTGAATAAAAGAGGTGAGAGGGGGCAACCTTGTCTTGTCCCTGATCTCAGGGGAAGGCTTTCAACTTTTCCCCATTTAGAATGATGCTTGCTGTGGGCTTTTGGTAGATGGCTGTAACTATCTTGAGGAAAGTCCCTTCAATTCCCATATTCTGGAGGGTTTTAATCATGAACGGGTGCTGGATCTTGTCAAATGCTTTTTCTGCGTCTATTGAAAGGATCATATGGTTTTTTTTCTCTTTTATTGATATGATGTATTATGTTGATTGACTTGCGAATGTTGAACCATCCTTGCATTCCCGGGATGAATCCAACTTGGTCATGATGTATAATCTTCTTGATGAGTCTTTGGATTCTGTTTGCTAGTATTTTGTTGAAGATCTTAGCATCTGTGTTCATCAGGGATATTGGTCTGTAGTTTTCTTTCTTTGTCTTGTCTCTCCCTGCTTTGGGTATCAGGGTGATATGTGCCTCGTAGAAGCTGTTTGGGAGTGTTTCTGTTTCTTCTATTTCCTGGAAGAGCTTGAAAAGGACTGGCAGTAGGTCCTCCTTAAAGGTTTGGTAGAGTTCACTAGGGAATCCGTCTGGACCTGGGCTTTTGTGTTTGGGCAGACTTTTTAATTACTGTTTCTATTTCCTCGATGGTGATGGGTTTATTCAGGTATTGGAGGTCTTCTTGTTTCAGCCGTGGGAGGTTATAGGACTTCAGGAATTGATCTATTTCTTCTAGATTCTCATGTTTCACGGCATACAGGCTCTCATATCCAGGATATATCAGGCACTGGTAGAACTTTACAAGAAGAAAACAAACAACCCCATCAAAAAATGGGGAGAAGAAATGAACAGAAACTTCAGCAAGGAAGAAATTCGAATGGCCAAAAAACATGAAAAAATGCTCATCATCACTAATCATCAGAGAGATGCAAATCAAAACAACAATGAGATACCACTTTACACCACAGAGACTGGCACATATTCAAAAGAGCAAGAACAACAAGTGCTGGCGTGGATGTGGGGAAAAGGGGACACTCATCCATTGTTGGTGGGAATGTCGGCTGGTACAGCCTTTCTGAAAAACAATATGGACTTTCCTCCAAAGACTAGAAATTGAACTCCCATTTGACCCAGCCATATCACTCCTGGGAATCTACTCTGGGAAACCAAAAATACGCAGCGGAAACACCATCCCTACTTTTATGTTCATAGCAGCATTATTCACAATAGCCAGAATCTGGAAGCAACCAGAGTGCCCGAAAATCGATGACTGGATAAAGAAGCTTTGGTACATCTACACAATGGAATACTATGCAGCTGTTAGGAAAAATGAAGTTATAAAATTTGCCTATAAATGGATGGACATGGAGAAGATTATGTTGAGCAAAATTAGCCAGAAGGAGAGAGACAGATACAGAATGACTGCATTTATTTGCATGGCATAAATATATATGTACATATTATGATACCAATATCCAAGGTCAAGTGAAACATATATCAGGAGGTCTTGTCAAGGGTGGAGATTATCACAAACGTGTGGGAGTCAGAGTTTAGGTAAGACAGAAAATGGAACAGGGTGCTAATAATAGTCGAGGGTACTAATGCCAACCTAGAACTGAGCATTAAGTAGAGGCAAAAGGATACACATGACAACCTTTTAATGTATGTTCTGTAATCCATAGTCTGGAAGGGAAGGAAAAGAGAAAGAGAGAGAAAGGGAAAGAAATGAAGAACCTGCCATGGAGCAGGGCTGGGGGAAGGGGAGGGAACCGGGGATGTTGGTGGTGGGAGATGGGCACTGGTGGAGGGACGGGTGCTGAAACACTGTATGACCAAAACCCAAACATGAACTTTTTAATTGTATATCTTTTTATTTGTATATCTCACGGTGGTATAATAAAATACTTTAAAAAAAAATCCAGCATTTATTGATGAACTGCGCGCCCGCAAGCCGCAATGTCATGCATATCTTTTTGCCTGTATTTAATGCTCAGTTCTAGGTTGGTATTAGCCCTTTTCGACAATTATTAGCACATTGTTCCCTTTTCTGTGTTACATAACCCCTGACTCCCACACATTTATGGTAATTTCCACCTTTGACAAGACCTCCTGATCCACGCTTCACCTGACTTGGATTTTGGTATCATAATATGTGTGTCTATACATATTATATATGTATATATATAAGTATATATATGTATATATATGTATATATAAGTATATATATACATATATATATTTATATATACATATATATATTTATTTGCAGAGACAGACATGGGGCAGAGCTGCTTCTGGCTCCCCACTGTGCCCAGCTGCTCATTAGGTGCCCGGGAGGGATGGCAGGTACTAGCCATGGCCTGCCACCCCAGCAGAGCCTCACAACAAGCCAGACCACCCCCACTCCATGAGGACCTCCATTTTCCACATCCGACTTCCTCCTCATCAGAACTCCACCCAGCAGACCAGCCTATCACAGCCCAGCTCATCAAGATCCACCCTGCTGCAGTCTTTTTTTAATCTGGCCCAGGTATGCTGATCCAGAGACAGACATGGGGCAGAGCTGCTACTGACTCTCACTGTGCCCAGCCGCTCTTGAGGTGCCCGGGGGGGATGGCAGGTACTAGTCCCGGCCTGCCACCCCAGAAGAGCCTCACAACTAGCCAGACGACCCCCCACTCCATGAGGACCTCCATTTTCCACATCCAGACTTCCTCCTCGTCAGAACTCCACCCAGCATACCAGCCTATCATAGCCCTGGGAAGCCAAAAACACAAAGCGGAAATACCATCTGCACTTTTATTTTCATAGCTGCACTATTCACAATATCCAAAATTTGGAAACAACCAGTATGCCCTATCATTTAGGGTTTATCATGTAAGTCTCTTTGTGTATATTCAATGGTGAGTTCTAGTTTGACCTTACCATTTCCCACACTCAGTAAAACACTGGCATATATTTATATCCCATTAATGAATGCAGTCATTCAATATCTATCTTTTTTCCTTCTGACTAATTTCACTTAGCATGATAGTCTCCATGTCCACCCATTTGTAGATAAATTTCACAATTTTGTCTTTTCTGACAGCTTCATAGTATTCCATAGTGTAGATAAACCACAGTTTCTTTTGCAAGTCCTCTGTTCTCAGGCATTTAGGTTGCTTCCAGATTCTAGCTATTGTGAATAGCGCAGTGATGAATAAAGAAGTACAGATAGTGTTTCTGCTATGTGTTTTTCGGTCTCTAGGGTATATTCCCAGGAGTGCTATTGCTGGACCAAATGAGAGCTCAATATCTAGTTTTCAGAGGAATGCCCATATTGTTTTCCAAAAAGGGCTGGACCAGTCGGCACTCCCACCAACAGTGGATCAGAGTCCCTTTTTCCCCGCATCCACGCCAGCACACTCACCTGTGACCTTCTTACACTTACTTCCCCCTAAATCTCTTTTCTTCCCTGTACTTTACATTTCTATTATCTAAGGAGTAGTTATTTAGGTATCTAATCTAATAAGGTATCTCCCTCTTTTTGTTTTTTATATTTTATTGAATCCTATGAGTTATAATTTTGTTATAAATCCTTCCCACACCAATGTCATTTCTCACCACCATTGCCCCCAGTTTCCTCCTGCCACAACCCCCACTCCTCACCCCTGCCTGCCCCTATAGCTGGTACTCCTCTCTCTGTCTCTCTCTCTGTCTCTGTCTCTCTGTCTCTCTTTCAAGGCATTTTGGTTTTCAATACAGGTACTGACTGACATTATGTATATCTCTTGACTCCTTCCAGCACTCAGTTCTTGTCCAGAGTCATCATTTCCAACTATCATAGTCATAATGGTCCCTTCTCTATCTTAACTGTCTTCTCCCTGCCCTTCCACTGTGACAAGTTTCCATCATGGACCAGTACTCCTGGCCCTGGTTTCTACAATGCATGGGTATCCCACAGATGAGTGAAATCATTTAATGTCCGTCTCTCCTTTTGACCCATTTCACTCATCATGATACTCTACATGTTTATCCATTTATAAGCAAATTTCATGACTTTGTTTTTCCTGAGGGTGTAGTATTCCATTCTGTAGATGTGAGATATCTCCCACTCTTTTTTCTTCTTAATCAATTATCACTTTGGATAAGAACTGATTGTTGAGGGGCCGGAGTCATAGCACAGCGGGTAGGGTGTTTGCCTTGCATGCGGCCGACCCAGGTTCAATCCCCGTCATCTCATATGGTCCCCCAAGCACCGCTAGGAATAATTCCTGAGTGCTGAGCAAAGAGTAACCCCTGAACATTGCTGGGTGTAACCAAAAAGGAAAAAAATAAAATAACTGATTTTTGAAAGTAAATAAACTTTCAATATCTGTATTGCAAACCATAATGCCCAGAAGAAAAGAGAAAGAGAGAGAGAAGAAGAAAGATGGAGGAGGTGGAAGATAGGAAGTAAGGAAGGAAGGAAAGAAGGAAGTAAGGAAGAAGGAAAGAAGGAAGGAAGGAAGGAAGGAAGGAAGGAGGAGGAAAGGAAGGAAGGAGGGAAGGAAGGAAGAAGGAAGGAAGGAAGAAGGAAAGAAAGGAAGGAAGGAAAGAAGGGAGCAGGAGAAGAAGGAGCTGAGAAGAGGAATGAGGAAGGAGGAGAAGAAGGAAGAGGAAAAGGAGAGGAGGAGAAGAAAAAGAAGAAAGAAATGAGTGACTTCCATAGGAGTGTGGAAAGGAAACTGGGGACATTGGTGGTGGGGACTGGGCACTGGTGAAGGGACAGGTGTTGAAAGAAACCAAGTCATGAACAACTTTGTAACTGTGTATCTCACTGATTCAATTAAAAAATAAATAAAAATTATGTATCTCCCTCTTAATGCCTTGCATTTCCTTGTCTTGCTGTTCTATATACCACAGATAAGTGAAATCATTCAGTACTTGTTCCTTGTTTGGAACAATCATCCAGTACTTGTTCCATGTGTTACCATGTTTGGTATCTTCCATCAAAATTTTAGTTAATTGCATGATTTCAGAGGATCAATTTATCACTGTCTTCCCATTGTTCATCGATTTGCTTGAGTGGGCACCAGTAATATCCATACGTCCTGTCACAAGCAAGTGTAACCTAAGGGCATCTTCTTGCTCCAGGGACAGGAAGAGCCTCAAACCATTCTTCAGGTCATGGAATTGAGGTCCATAATTGTTACTAGTTTTTGGCATAACAAATAAATAAAACACAGGTAGCTTGCCAGGCTCTGCCGTGTAGGTGGAATACTCTCAGTAGAAGGCTCTCAATCTTGAGCATTTACTGATGAAGCTTAAAGAGGAAAGATCAGGTTTCTCTTGGATGGAGCTCTGAGGAACTATGGAGTCTGGATGTTGAGAATAACTGACTGCTTGATATGTGGGTTGCTCTGACTTCTTGCTAGGCTTACTGGTATCAGTTAGAACCTGTCTAGAACTGTATACAATGTATAAATGTGAAAGATCCTGGGAAGTACCTTATCCTAAAATCAGCATTATCTAAGAATATCGTACTGCTGCTTTGCGGCGCCCCAACAGAGATATGGGTCTGGTGTGGCTGGGTCTCTCTCCAGGGCAACTGGCATGGAGGCGGAGGAAAGGGCAGGGCCCAAATCTCCACTCCGAGTTTGGCCAGGGTGGTCTCTCCCCCGCACGTGTGAGCAAACCCTTGGAGCAATGTTGGACTCGGTCAGGGGCTGGCGAGCCCCTTACAGGAGGTCAGCTCCAGCCCCACTTGGAAGCAACCCATAGTAGCAACCCATTTCAGAGGATATGACCTTTAAAGTCCTTAGTAGCTTTTATATTGCAGACAGTTTCATTGCATACATTATAAGCAAATGTTTGTTCTTTTGTAAGAGGAGTTAACATGACTGTGCTGCAGTTAACTCTGTGCTTGGGTAATTCCCAGAATTTCTTTTCCATTACCATTCCTTGTAGATTATAGGCAAAATGAAAATTATGTATTTATATTGTATATAAACAGATACACTCAGTAGAGCTGCTCCCTGTGCTCAGCTGATCATGAGGCACCTGAGAGGGGGAAGGCGGGTTCTAGCCCTTGTCCGCCATCCTAATAGAGCCTCATAAGAAGCCAGAGGAACCTTCACAGCATGAGGGCAGTCATTTTCAACATCCAGATTCCACAGCTTGTCAGAGCTCCACCCAAGAGATGAGCCAATATCTCCCTGTTGTGGTTCATCAGTAAATGCACGAGATGAGAGCCTACTACTGAGAGCATACCACCCGCATGGCAGAGTCTGGCAAGCTACCCATGTTGTATTTGATATGCCCAATACCAGTAACAATTATAGACCTCATTCCCATGACCTGAAGGAATGGTTTGTGACTCTTTGTGTTCCTGGAGGAGCAATTGCCCTTAGGCTACACTAGCACACGACGGGGACATATGGAGATATTACTGGTGCCTGCTAGAGCAAGTCAATGAACAACGTCTTTGGGAAGACAAGTGATACAAATGATACACAAGAAGCCATGTGGTGCTGAGTTTTGACCAAGGTCTCCTACATGTGATATGTGCCTCAGTCCATTGAACTATCTCCCAGCCCCTAGAAGAAAACTTTATTTTATTAGCATCTTAGTGTCTTTTGCACACAATTTTCTATAACTTCTTTTGTTAATCAAAATAACTCATTTTTTCTTCTAGATAGGAATTCGTATCTTTCCTCTTATTCCACTCCCATTTACCCCATTGGTAAGAGTATTTTGATTATTATAATTGAGAGGGAAAGTCCATGGTGCATAACTCTCGTTTCCAGAATTTGAGTTATTTCAGTCAATATCCATTTAGTATTATATTTGATTATGTTTCTATAATAATCTTGAGTTGATCTGGAGACAAACTCTTTCATATAAAGCATGAAAAAAAGCATTGTTTCTTTCCGTAAATGCATTGGACAGTGATTACAACCATTGAAGAGATAAGATGTGGTTGAATTGTGCTTCTTTGAACTCCTTTTACTGGCATTGAAGTATTTAACTGTCATATAAATGTCTAGAGGTATTTAAAGAGATGTACATATGTCACCATTTTAGAGACATGTGTTTGTGAAAATGAAAGAGAAGAAAAAACTATATTCATTGATGAAAATTTTATTATCAACTTTCATGCAATACAATTTTCTGGATTCCATAGTCAGTATGTTTTTATGAAAAATAAAAGTAGTGGTACAATATTTCAAAGGTGCTACAAAGATGCAGTTATTCTGAAACCAATATGACAATATCCTTTGCTCAGGATATGGAAATTATTACATTATTATCAGAGAATTATTGGCTCTTAAATCATGTCTCAGCTCCAGAATGGGCTGGTTAATAGCCATTTAATAATTTAAAACAGTTAAAACAAAATCTGGAACATCCCATCTGATTCTCAGGAAATGTTTTAAGTGTTAATTTCATTCCAAAGCACCCAAATCACTTATTCATGAAAATAAATCAATTGTTATTTATATTTTTATTTAGCATTTTCCAATCAAAGAGATCAATGAGTATGAGTTTTACAAAAAACCTTGCACCAAACTAAAGGTATAGAGCATTAAAGTTAAAATAATAGATATATACTTCCACTGCCAAAAAAGGGGAATTGCATTGCATTATTTTCTTCCCATGTTATTTTATGTTTGTCACAGTGAGCTAGTTTGTTTTATATAGGCTTCAAATCATTGTTGTTCAAAGTAAGTAATAATACCTTTGTTCTTGGACATAATCATAGAGTGGGGTATTAGTATCCAGATAAAAAGAACCTGATTCTTTTCTCTGCTTTTCATGATATTGTATAACTTTAGTCTTATCTCTCATATCATTACTGTATTTTCCAATACTTTCTGACAGACTTGATCCTAACTCTTGCTTTTGCTTTCCATTATTCTGTACTGTAGTACTTGCCAATGAATACCTATACCTATGATCTTCTGTTCCTTGGCTCTGAATAGATTGACTAGACATGATTTCTTGATTTCTATGTCTGTTGTCACTTGTCTGTACAGAACTTTTAGTTAATTCATCAGAGAAAAATGTTTGTCTTTCATTAGACTTAAATATAGATTGACACTTGTCTCCTGACTGGCCAACACAGGATCCTTCTTTTGGTAAATTTGTGCTAGATCTTAACTGCTCCTGAGAAGATACAAATCCCAAATACTTCTGGCTAAATCCGTAATTAGAAGTGAGTCTCCCTTCTCTTTCAGTTATTTCTGATCCTGTTGGGTGAGAACTTGAAGTGGTCTGGTCCTGGTCTGCATCTTGCTTATTTGTGACTCTATCTGTTGACCTCAATGGACTAGAATTGTGACTGCTGAGTCTGCTACCAGATGAAGGTCTGTAACCATGTTGTCCATAGTCATATTCTGCTCTACCATAGCTACCATGTTTCCAGCCTTGAGCTCTTGTTTGTGTATGCCCTCCACTAGACTCACTGTGAGTAGTTCCCTTTCTGAAACTTGTGCCCGAGGTGGTATGTGTGGATTGGCAATAACCAGACATAGAATTTCTAGAGGAATCTACAGAGTGTCCATGAGAATTTCTTTGTCTCTCCTTAACTAGAGAACTTGAATCTCCATGTTCTTTTCCAATTTCTTTATGAGAGGATCCAGAGTGTCCTTGTGAAACACTGGAATGCTGTGTACCATCCCTGGAATCACTGGGTGTAGATCTGCTTCTACGAGTTGTACTAGAAGGTGAGTGTATGGATTGCCCAAGAGCAGAGTGGGACTGTCTAGAAGTGTCTCCAGATGGAGAATGACTATATCCGTGACTACCTTTGATGGAAGATTCTGACTCTCTATGTTGAGATACAGTCTGTCTGTGAGTAGATCCTAGGTGGTCCTGAGAAATACCAGAATGTCGCTCAGAGTCACAGGATTCACTCTGTCCGTGATTGGATTCATGTCTCCCTTTGACTGAAGAACCAGATCCCCCATGTTGAGTTCCAGTCTGTGTGTGAGTGGATCCTGCTTGTCCCTGAGAAATCACAGACTGTCCTTCACTGTCACTGTACTCACTCTGAGTAGATCCTCTCCTGCCTGCTGTACTTGATCTTGAGTGGGAGTATTGTCCATGACCAGTCTTGGCCTGTCTGGTGGTGTCTCCAGAATGTCCTTGACTTGGTCCCTGTCTCCCTTTTCCTGATGAACCTGACTCTTCATGTTGAGATGCAGTCTGTCTCTGAGTGGTTCCTGAGTGTCCCTGGGAAATCGCAGACTCTTCTTCACTGTCACTATACTCACTCTGAGTAGATCCTCTCCGGCCTGTTGTACTTGGTCTTGAAAAGGAGGATTGTCCTCGACCAGTCTTGGCAGGGCTGGAGTTGTCTCTAGACTGTCCATGATTGGATTCTTGTCTCCCTTTGACTGAAGAACCAGATCCCCCATGTTGAGTTCCAGTCTGTGTGTGAGTGGATCCTGCGTGTTCCTGAGAAATCCCAGACTGTCCGTCACTGTCACTGTATTCACTCTGAGTAGATCCTCTCCGGCCTGTTGTATTTGGTCTTGAAAGGGAGGATTGTCCTCGACCAGTCTTGGCAGGGTTGGAGGTGTCTCTAGACTTTCTGTGATTGGATTCTTGTCTCCCTTTGACTGAAGAACCTGATCCCCCACGTTGAGTTGCAGTCTGTGTGTGAGAGGATCCTGCGTGTCCCTGAGAAATCACAGACTGTCCCTTACTCTCACTGTACTCACTCTGAGTAGAACCTTTCTGGCCTGTTGTACTTGGTCTTGAAAGGGAGGATTGTCCATGACCAGTCTTGGCCTGTCTGGTGGTGTCTCCAGAATGTCCTTGACTTGGTCCCTGTCTCCCTTTTCCTGATGAACCTGACTCTTCATGTTGAGATGCAGTCTGTCTCTGAGTGGTTCCTGAGTGTCCCTGGGAAATCGCAGACTGTCCATCACTGTCACTATACTCACTCTGAGTAGATCCTCTCCGGCCTGTTGTACTTGGTCTTGAAAGGGAGGATTGTCCTCGACCAGTCTTGGCAGGGCGGGAGGTGTCTCTAGATTGTCCATGATTGGATTCTCGTCTCCCTTTGACTGAAGAACCAGATCCCCCATGTTGAGTTCTAGTCTGTGTGTGAGTGGATCCTGCATGTTCCTGAGAAATCCCAGACTGTCCGTCACTGTCACTATACTCACTCTGAGTAGATCCTCTCCGGCCTGTTGTACTTGGTCTTGAAAGGGAGGATTGTCCTCGACCAGTCTTGGCAGGGCTGGAGTTGTCTCTAGACTGTCCATGATTGGATTCTTGTCTCCCTTTGACTGAAGAACCAGATCCCCCATGTTGAGTTCCAGTCTGTGTGTGAGTGGATCCTGCATGTTCTTGAGAAATCCCAGACTGTCCGTCACTGTCACTGTATTCACTCTGAGTAGATCCTCTCCGGCCTGTTGTATTTGGTCTTGAAAGGGAGGATTGTCCTCGACCAGTCTTGGCAGGGTTGGAGGTGTCTCTAGACTTTCTGTGATTGGATTCTTGTCTCCCTTTGACTGAAGAACCTGATCCCCCATGTTGAGTTCCAGTCTGTGTGTGAGTGGATCCTGCGTGTCCCCTGAGAAATCACAGACTGTCCCTTACTCTCACTGTACTCACTCTGAGTAGATCCTCTCCGGCCTGTTGTATTTGGTCTTGAAAGGGAGGATTGTCCTCGACCAGTCTTGGCAGGGTTGGAGGTGTCTCTAGAATTTCCGTGATTGGATTCTTGTCTCCCTTTGACTGAAGAACCTGATCCCCCATGTTGAGTTCCAGTCTGTGTGTGAGTGGATCCTGCGTGTCCCTGAGAAATCACAGACTGTCCTTCACTGTCACTGTACTCACTCTGAGTAGATCCTCTCCTGCCTGCTGTACTTGATCTTGAGTGGGAGTATTGTCCATGACCAGTCTTGGCCTGTCTGGTGGTGTCTCCAGAATGTCCTTGACTTGGTCCCTGTCTCCCTTTTCCTGATGAACCTGACTCTTCATGTTGAGATGCAGTCTGTCTCTGAGTGGTTCCTGAGTGTCCCTGGGAAATCGCAGACTCTTCTTCACTGTCACTATACTCACTCTGAGTAGATCCTCTCCGGCCTGTTGTACTTGGTCTTGAAAAGGAGGATTGTCCTCGACCAGTCTTGGCAGGGCTGGAGTTGTCTCTAGACTGTCCATGATTGGATTCTTGTCTCCCTTTGACTGAAGAACCAGATCCCCCATGTTGAGTTCCAGTCTGTGTGTGAGTGGATCCTGCGTGTTCCTGAGAAATCCCAGACTGTCCGTCACTGTCACTGTATTCACTCTGAGTAGATCCTCTCCGGCCTGTTGTATTTGGTCTTGAAAGGGAGGATTGTCCTCGACCAGTCTTGGCAGGGTTGGAGGTGTCTCTAGACTTTCTGTGATTGGATTCTTGTCTCCCTTTGACTGAAGAACCTGATCCCCCACGTTGAGTTGCAGTCTGTGTGTGAGAGGATCCTGCGTGTCCCTGAGAAATCACAGACTGTCCCTTACTCTCACTGTACTCACTCTGAGTAGAACCTTTCTGGCCTGTTGTACTTGGTCTTGAAAGGGAGGATTGTCCATGACCAGTCTTGGCCTGTCTGGTGGTGTCTCCAGAATGTCCTTGACTTGGTCCCTGTCTCCCTTTTCCTGATGAACCTGACTCTTCATGTTGAGATGCAGTCTGTCTCTGAGTGGTTCCTGAGTGTCCCTGGGAAATCGCAGACTGTCCATCACTGTCACTATACTCACTCTGAGTAGATCCTCTCCGGCCTGTTGTACTTGGTCTTGAAAGGGAGGATTGTCCTCGACCAGTCTTGGCAGGGCGGGAGGTGTCTCTAGATTGTCCATGATTGGATTCTTGTCTCCCTTTGACTGAAGAACCAGATCCCCATGTTGAGTTCTAGTCTGTGTGTGAGTGGATCCTGCATGTTCCTGAGAAATCCCAGACTGTCCGTCACTGTCACTATACTCACTCTGAGTAGATCCTCTCCGGCCTGTTGTACTTGGTCTTGAAAGGGAGGATTGTCCTCGACCAGTCTTGGCAGGGCTGGAGTTGTCTCTAGACTGTCCATGATTGGATTCTTGTCTCCCTTTGACTGAAGAACCAGATCCCCCATGTTGAGTTCCAGTCTGTGTGTGAGTGGATCCTGCATGTTCTTGAGAAATCCCAGACTGTCCGTCACTGTCACTGTATTCACTCTGAGTAGATCCTCTCCGGCCTGTTGTATTTGGTCTTGAAAGGGAGGATTGTCCTCGACCAGTCTTGGCAGGGTTGGAGGTGTCTCTAGACTTTCTGTGATTGGATTCTTGTCTCCCTTTGACTGAAGAACCTGATCCCCATGTTGAGTTCCAGTCTGTGTGTGAGTGGATCCTGCGTGTCCCTGAGAAATCACAGACTGTCCCTTACTCTCACTGTACTCACTCTGAGTAGATCCTCTCCGGCCTGTTGTATTTGGTCTTGAAAGGGAAGATTGTCCTCGACCAGTCTTGGCAGGGTTGGAGGTGTCTCTAGAATTTCCTTGATTGGATTCTTGTCTCCCTTTGACTGAAGAACCTGATCCCCCATGTTGAGTTCCAGTCTGTGTGTGAGTGGATCCTGCGTGTCCCTGAGAAATCACAGACTGTCCTTCACTGTCACTGTACTCACTCTGAGTAGATCCTCTCCTGCCTGCTGTACTTGATCTTGAGTGGGAGTATTGTCCATGACCAGTCTTGGCCTGTCTGGTGGTGTCTCCAGAATGTCCTTGACTTGGTCCCTGTCTCCCTTTTCCTGATGAACCTGACTCTTCATGTTGAGATGCAGTCTGTCTCTGAGTGGTTCCTGAGTGTCCCTGGGAAATCGCAGACTCTTCTTCACTGTCACTATACTCACTCTGAGTAGATCCTCTCCGGCCTGTTGTACTTGGTCTTGAAAAGGAGGATTGTCCTCGACCAGTCTTGGCAGGGCTGGAGTTGTCTCTAGACTGTCCATGATTGGATTCTTGTCTCCCTTTGACTGAAGAACCAGATCCCCCATGTTGAGTTCCAGTCTGTGTGTGAGTGGATCCTGCGTGTTCCTGAGAAATCCCAGACTGTCCGTCACTGTCACTGTATTCACTCTGAGTAGATCCTCTCCGGCCTGTTGTATTTGGTCTTGAAAGGGAGGATTGTCCTCGACCAGTCTTGGCAGGGTTGGAGGTGTCTCTAGACTTTCTGTGATTGGATTCTTGTCTCCCTTTGACTGAAGAACCTGATCCCCCACGTTGAGTTGCAGTCTGTGTGTGAGAGGATCCTGCGTGTCCCTGAGAAATCACAGACTGTCCCTTACTCTCACTGTACTCACTCTGAGTAGAACCTTTCTGGCCTGTTGTACTTGGTCTTGAAAGGGAGGATTGTCCATGACCAGTCTTGGCCTGTCTGGTGGTGTCTCCAGAATGTCCTTGACTTGGTCCCTGTCTCCCCTTTCCTGATGAACCTGACTCTTCATGTTGAGATGCAGTCTGTCTCTGAGTGGTTCCTGAGTGTCCCTGGGAAATCGCAGACTGTCCATCATTGTCACTATATTCACTCTGAGTAGATCCTCTCCGGCCTGTTGTACTTGGTCTTGAAAGGGAGGATTGTCCTCGACCAGTCTTGGCAGGGCGGGAGGTGTCTCTAGATTGTCCATGATTGGATTCTTGTCTCCCTTTGACTGAAGAACCAGATCCCCATGTTGAGTTCTAGTCTGTATGTGAGTGGATCCTGCATGTTCCTGAGAAATCCCAGACTGTCCGTCACTGTCACTATACTCACTCTGAGTAGATCCTCTCCGGTCTGTTGTACTTGGTCTTGAAAGGGAGGATTGTCCTCGACCAGTCTTGGCAGGGCTGGAGTTGTCTCTAGACTGTCCATGATTGGATTCTTGTCTCCCTTTGACTGAAGAACCAGATCCCCATGTTGAGTTCCAGTCTGTGTGTGAGTGGATCCTGCATGTTCTTGAGAAATCCCAGACTGTCCGTCACTGTCACTGTATTCACTCTGAGTAGATCCTCTCCGGCCTGTTGTATTTGGTCTTGAAAGGGAGGATTGTCCTCGACCAGTCTTGGCAGGGTTGGAGGTGTCTCTAGACTTTCTGTGATTGGATTCTTGTCTCCCTTTGACTGAAGAACCTGATCCCCATGTTGAGTTCCAGTCTGTGTGTGAGTGGATCCTGCGTGTCCCTGAGAAATCACAGACTGTCCCTTACTCTCACTGTACTCACTCTGAGTAGAACCTTTCTGGCCTGTTGTACTTGGTCTTGAAAGGGAGGATTGTCCATGACCAGTCTTGGCCTGTCTGGTGGTGTCTCCAGAATGTCCTTGACTTGGTCCCTGTCTCCCTTTTCCTGATGAACCTGACTCTTCATGTTGAGATGCAGTCTGTCTCTGAGTGGTTCCTGAGTGTCCCTGGGAAATCGCAGACTGTCCATCACTGTCACTATACTCACTCTGAGTAGATCCTCTCCGGCCTGTTGTACTTGGTCTTGAAAGGGAGGATTGTCCTCGACCAGTCTTGGCAGGGCGGGAGGTGTCTCTAGATTGTCCATGATTGGATTCTTGTCTCCCTTTGACTGAAGAACCAGATCCCCCATGTTGAGTTCTAGTCTGTGTGTGAGTGGATCCTGCATGTTCCTGAGAAATCCCAGACTGTCCGTCACTGTCACTATACTCACTCTGAGTAGATCCTCTCCGGCCTGTTGTACTTGGTCTTGAAAGGGAGGATTGTCCTCGACCAGTCTTGGCAGGGCTGGAGTTGTCTCTAGACTTGTCCATGATTGGATTCTTGTCTCCCTTTGACTGAAGAACCAGATCCCCCATGTTGAGTTCCAGTCTGTGTGTGAGTGGATCCTGCATGTTCTTGAGAAATCCCAGACTGTCCGTCACTGTCACTGTATTCACTCTGAGTAGATCCTCTCCGGCCTGTTGTATTTGGTCTTGAAAGGGAGGATTGTCCTCGACCAGTCTTGGCAGGGTTGGAGGTGTCTCTAGACTTTCTGTGATTGGATTCTTGTCTCCCTTTGACTGAAGAACCTGATCCCCCATGTTGAGTTCCAGTCTGTGTGTGAGTGGATCCTGCGTGTCCCTGAGAAATCACAGACTGTCCCTTACTCTCACTGTACTCACTCTGAGTAGATCCTCTCCGGCCTGTTGTATTTGGTCTTGAAAGGGAAGATTGTCCTCGACCAGTCTTGGCAGGGTTGGAGGTGTCTCTAGAATTTCCTTGATTGGATTCTTGTCTCCCTTTGACTGAAGAACCTGATCCCCCATGTTGAGTTCCAGTCTGTGTGTGAGTGGATCCTGCGTGTCCCTGAGAAATCACAGACTGTCCTTCACTGTCACTGTACTCACTCTGAGTAGATCCTCTCCCTGCCTGCTGTACTTGATCTTGAGTGGGAGTATTGTCCATGACCAGTCTTGGCCTGTCTGGTGGTGTCTCCAGAATGTCCTTGACTTGGTCCCTGTCTCCCTTTTCCTGATGAACCTGACTCTTCATGTTGAGATGCAGTCTGTCTCTGAGTGGTTCCTGAGTGTCCCTGGGAAATCGCAGACTCTTCTTCACTGTCACTATACTCACTCTGAGTAGATCCTCTCCGGCCTGTTGTACTTGGTCTTGAAAAGGAGGATTGTCCTCGACCAGTCTTGGCAGGGCTGGAGTTGTCTCTAGACTGTCCATGATTGGATTCTTGTCTCCCTTTGACTGAAGAACCAGATCCCCCATGTTGAGTTCCAGTCTGTGTGTGAGTGGATCCTGCGTGTTCCTGAGAAATCCCAGACTGTCCGTCACTGTCACTGTATTCACTCTGAGTAGATCCTCTCCGGCCTGTTGTATTTGGTCTTGAAAGGGAGGATTGTCCTCGACCAGTCTTGGCAGGGTTGGAGGTGTCTCTAGACTTTCTGTGATTGGATTCTTGTCTCCCTTTGACTGAAGAACCTGATCCCCCACGTTGAGTTGCAGTCTGTGTGTGAGAGGATCCTGCGTGTCCCTGAGAAATCACAGACTGTCCCTTACTCTCACTGTACTCACTCTGAGTAGAACCTTTCTGGCCTGTTGTACTTGGTCTTGAAAGGGAGGATTGTCCATGACCAGTCTTGGCCTGTCTGGTGGTGTCTCCAGAATGTCCTTGACTTGGTCCCTGTCTCCCTTTTCCTGATGAACCTGACTCTTCATGTTGAGATGCAGTCTGTCTCTGAGTGGTTCCTGAGTGTCCCTGGGAAATCGCAGACTGTCCATCATTGTCACTATATTCACTCTGAGTAGATCCTCTCCGGCCTGTTGTACTTGGTCTTGAAAGGGAGGATTGTCCTCGACCAGTCTTGGCAGGGCGGGAGGTGTCTCTAGATTGTCCATGATTGGATTCTTGTCTCCCTTTGACTGAAGAACCAGATCCCCCATGTTGAGTTCTAGTCTGTATGTGAGTGGATCCTGCATGTTCCTGAGAAATCCCAGACTGTCCGTCACTGTCACTATACTCACTCTGAGTAGATCCTCTCCGGTCTGTTGTACTTGGTCTTGAAAGGGAGGATTGTCCTCGACCAGTCTTGGCAGGGCTGGAGTTGTCTCTAGACTGTCCATGATTGGATTCTTGTCTCCCTTTGACTGAAGAACCAGATCCCCCATGTTGAGTTCCAGTCTGTGTGTGAGTGGATCCTGCATGTTCTTGAGAAATCCCAGACTGTCCGTCACTGTCACTGTATTCACTCTGAGTAGATCCTCTCCGGCCTGTTGTATTTGGTCTTGAAAGGGAGGATTGTCCTCGACCAGTCTTGGCAGGGTTGGAGGTGTCTCTAGACTTTCTGTGATTGGATTCTTGTCTCCCTTTGACTGAAGAACCTGATCCCCCATGTTGAGTTCCAGTCTGTGTGTGAGTGGATCCTGCGTGTCCCTGAGAAATCACAGACTGTCCCTTACTCTCACTGTACTCACTCTGAGTAGATCCTCTCCGGCCTGTTGTATTTGGTCTTGAAAGGGAGGATTGTTCTCGACCAGTCTTGGCAGGGTTGGAGGTGTCTCTAGAATTTCCGTGATTGGATTCTTGTCTCCCTTTGACTGAAGAACCTGATCCCCCCATGTTGAGTTCCAGTCTGTGTGAGTGGATCCTGCGTGTCCCTGAGAAATCACAGACTGTCCTTCACTGTCACTGTACTCACTCTGAGTAGATCCTCTCCTGCCTGCTGTACTTGATCTTGAGTGGGAGTATTGTCCATGACCAGTCTTGGCCTGTCTGGTGGTGTCTCCAGAATGTCCTTGACTTGTTCCCTGTCTCCCTTTTCCTGATGAACCTGACTCTTCATGTTGAGATGCAGTCTGTCTCTGAGTGGTTCCTGAGTGTCCCTGGGAAATCGCAGACTCTTCTTCACTGTCACTATACTCACTCTGAGTAGATCCTCTCCGGCCTGTTGTACTTGGTCTTGAAAAGGAGGATTGTCCTCGACCAGTCTTGGCAGGGCTGGAGTTGTCTCTAGACTGTCCATGATTGGATTCTTGTCTCCCTTTGACTGAAGAACCAGATCCCCCATGTTGAGTTCCAGTCTGTGTGTGAGTGGATCCTGCGTGTTCCTGAGAAATCCCAGACTGTCCGTCACTGTCACTGTATTCACTCTGAGTAGATCCTCTCCGGCCTGTTGTATTTGGTCTTGAAAGGGAGGATTGTCCTCGACCAGTCTTGGCAGGGTTGGAGGTGTCTCTAGACTTTCTGTGATTGGATTCTTGTCTCCCTTTGACTGAAGAACCTGATCCCCCATGTTGAGTTGCAGTCTGTGTGTGAGAGGATCCTGCGTGTCCCTGAGAAATCACAGACTGTCCCTTACTCTCACTGTACTCACTCTGAGTAGAACCTCTCTGGCCTGTTGTACTTGGTCTTGAAAGGGAGGATTGTCCATGACCAGTCTTGGCCTGTCTGGTGGTGTCTCCAGAATGTCCTTGACTTGGTCCCTGTCTCCCTTTTCCTGATGAACCTGACTCTTCATGTTGAGATGCAGTCTGTCTCTGAGTGGTTCCTGAGTGTCCCTGGGAAATCGCAGACTGTCCATCACTGTCACTATACTCACTCTGAGTAGATCCTCTCCGGCCTGTTGTACTTGGTCTTGAAAGGGAGGATTGTCCTCGACCAGTCTTGGTAGGGCTGGAGTTGTCTCTAGACTGTCCATGATTGGATTCTTTTCTCCCTTTGACTGAAGAACCAGATCCCCCATGTTGAGTTCCAGTCTGTGTGTGAGTGGATCCTGCGTGTCCCTGAGAAACCCCAGACTCTCCGTCACTCTCACTGTATTCACTCTGAGTAGATCCTCTCCGGCCTGTTGTATTTGGTCTTGAAAGGGAGGATTGTCCTCGACCAGTCTTGGCAGGGTTGGAGGTGTCTCTAGACTTTCTGTGATTGGATTCTTGTCTCCCTTTGACTGAAGAACCTGATCCCCCATGTTGAGTTCCAGTCTGTGTGTGAGTGGATCCTGCGTGTCCCTGAGAAATCACAGACTGTCCCTTACTCTCACTGTACTCACTCTGAGTAGATCCTCTCCGGCCTGTTGTATTTGGTCTTGAAAGGGAGGATTGTCCTCGACCAGTCTTGGCAGGGTTGGAGGTGTCTCTAGAATTTCCGTGATTGGATTCTTGTCTCCCTTTGACTGAAGAACCTGATCCCCCATGTTGAGTTCCAGTCTGTGTGTGAGTGGATCCTGCGTGTCCCTGAGAAATCACAGACTGTCCTTCACTGTCACTGTACTCACTCTGAGTAGATCCTCTCCTGCCTGCTGTACTTGATCTTGAGTGGGAGTATTGTCCATGACCAGTCTTGGCCTGTCTGGTGGTGTCTCCAGAATGTCCTTGACTTGGTCCCTGTCTCCCTTTTCCTGATGAACCTGACTCTTCATGTTGAGATGCAGTCTGTCTCTGAGTGGTTCCTGAGTGTCCCTGGGAAATCGCAGACTCTTCTTCACTGTCACTATACTCACTCTGAGTAGATCCTCTCCGGCCTGTTGTACTTGGTCTTGAAAAGGAGGATTGTCCTCGACCAGTCTTGGCAGGGCTGGAGTTGTCTCTAGACTGTCCATGATTGGATTCTTGTCTCCCTTTGACTGAAGAACCAGATCCCCCATGTTGAGTTCCAGTCTGTGTGTGAGTGGATCCTGCGTGTTCCTGAGAAATCCCAGACTGTCCGTCACTGTCACTGTATTCACTCTGAGTAGATCCTCTCCTGCCTGTTGTACTTGGTCTTGAAAGGGAGGATTGTCCTCGACCAGTCTTGGCAGGGTTGGAGGTGTCTCTTGACTTTTCGTGATTGGATTCTTCTCTCCCTTTGACTGAAGAACCAGATCCCCCATGTTGATTTCCAGTCTGTGTGTGAGAGGATTCTGCGTGTCCCTGAGAAATCACAGACTGTCCATCACTGTCACTGTATTCACTCTGAGTAGATCCTCTCCGGCCTGTTGTATTTGGTCTTGAAAGGGAGGATTGTCCTCGACCAGTCTTGGCAGGTTTGGAGGTGTCTCTAGTCTTTCCGTGATTGGATTCTTGTCTCCCTTTGACTAAAGAACCAGATCCCCCATGTTGAGTTCTAGTCTGTGTGTGAGAGGATCCTGCGTGTCCCTGAGAAATCACACACTGTCTGTCACTGTCACTATACTCACTCTGAGTAGAACCTCTCCGGCCTGTTGTACTTGGTCTTGAAAGGGAGGATTGTCCTCGACCAGTCTTGGCAGGGCTGGAGGTGTCTCTAGACTGTCCGTGATTGGATTCTTGTCTCCCTTTGACTGAAGAACCAGATCCCCATGTTGAGTTCCAGTCTGTCTATGAGTGCATCCTGTGTGTCCCTGAGAAATCCCAGACTGTCCCTTACTCTCACTGTACTCACTCTGAGTAGAACCTCTCTGGCCTGTTGTACTTTGTCTTGAGTGGGAGTATTGTCCATGACCAGTCTGGGCCTGTCTGGTGGTGTCTCCAGAGCCAGATATCTGACCTGAGCTAGACCCATGATTTTCATAGCCAGATGACTGAACTGATCCAGAACTATGTTCTCTAGAGCCAGAGGTCTGACCTAATCGTGACCCCTGTTTTCCAGAGCCAGCAGACTGACCTGAGCTAGACCCATATTGTCCAGAGCCAGATGGTTGACTTGAACTAGACCAATGTTTTACAGAGCCAGTAGACTGACCTGATTGAGAACTATGTTGTTCAGAACCAGAGGACTGGCCTGAACTTGACCCATTTTGTACAGAGCCAGAGGACTGACCTGATTGAGACCCATGTTGTCCAGACTCAGATGGCTGAGTTGAAGTACACCCATGTATTCCAGAGCCAGAAGACTGACTTGAACTTGATCCTTGATGGCCAATGCCAGAGGACTGACCTGATTGAGACCCGTGTTTTCAGAGCCAGAAGACTTACTTGAACTTGATCCTTGATGGCTAGTGCCAGAGGACTGACCTGATTGAGACCCATGTTTTCCACAGCCAGAAGACTGGCCTGAACTTGACACTTGTTGTCCAGAGCCAGAGGACTGGCCTAACCCAGACTCATGTTGTCCAGAGCAAGAGGGCTGACCTGAGCCAGATTTATGTTGTCCTGAGCCAGACCCATGTTGGCAACATTTAGAAAATTCATTTGAGCAAGACTCTTTTTGATGAGAATTTGTAGATTGTCCACAGGAACCAGATCCAAATTGACCAGAACTGGAAGACTGACTTGTTCCAGACCCATATTGTCCACAGCAAGATGACTGAGTTGAACCTGATCCCTGTTGTCCTCCACACTTCTGTGGTTCTCCACATGTTCTAGACCCATTACCTCTTTGACTATAAGACTGACTGCAGGAACTAGACTCATGTTGACCATTCCCACAGCACTGACTTCTTGAGTTACATGCATGATTTTGTCCTCTGCTACTTCCTGATTCACAACCTGACTGAATACACCTTGGTTGATTTCCTTGCCCACCAAACATACCTGCCTGACTAGAGTTAGAAGCATTTTGTGGCCTTCCACATTCACGTGAATTTCCAGAACCACTGGCAGAACTTTTGCTTTCCATTATCTTCTGAATCTTTAGAGCTGGAGACAACATTTTTTTCTCCACTCTTTGTTGACTCAGTCAAATTTGATTTCTGACTGTTATTCTCCAATTCATGTGACAGTCCATCATTACCTTTTCTTCCCCCACTCTTAGATTCAGATTCAGATTCCTCCCCATATTTCCTAGAGGGTCCAACATATGACTTGTTTCTTCTTTCCTCCAGCTCTCTGGAGTTAGAACCATGTCTTTCTTTGCTACTATTCCGTGAGTGACCAGAGATAGACCCACGGTGTCCTTTTCAAAACTCTCTTGGCTTTCTGAGCTAGATGAATCACCTTGCCTTCTTAGACTCCTGGAGATAGACCCACGTCTATGTTTCACACTTCCCTTAACCCCTCAGAATTATGACCATGCTCCTCTCCCTCACTCCAACTTGAATATCTGTAACCTGAGTTTTGTCCTGATGTATCCTCTTCTTCCTCTTCTGTTTCACTTTCTTGTTCTTGGTGCCTGCGACCGTGCTTGCTCTTCTTTGACCCTGAAGCTTTGCAGTATTCTTTGCCAAGAACTTTGTTGCAGGCCATTGCCAACTTGAACACCATGAGAAGAAACTCAGTAAAGTCTAATCTTCGGTCATGATCTCGATCCAACATATGCATGATGATATCCACTGTGTCTGGATCATCTGGATTCTAAATACAAGCAATACACCAAAAGAGACCTAATTATTCTAATCCACATATTCAGTTAAAATATTAAGGGCTGTGGCATTGTGGATCTTTGGCATTCGGTGTTTTTAATCCAATCAAAAATTTGTTTATGCTAGGACTGGGTAGTACATTAGGTAGTCTCTTGCCTTGTACATGCTGACCCAGGTTCAATCCCTGTCACCACATATGTTCCCTCCAAGCCCTGCCAATAGTGATCCATAAGTGCAGAGCAAGGAGTAAGCACTGAGCACCTCTGCGTGTGGCCACTCTCAAAACAAATTAGTCTAGGCTAATAAGGTTGCCTAGAAAGTAGGAAGAGGTAAAGGAAACAGACTACTGGGATTACCAGAAAAATACAATTCAAGAACATAAGCTAGAATAATATATACTCAGATATAGAGTACAAGTTTGGTAACTTCTATATTTTAGTGTTACACAAATTAAAAATATTACATGCTAATATATCTGTGTTATGCACTGTAATCTTGAAGTTGTGTTGTCTGATGGAAAAAGTGCTTGTGTTTTGTTTTAATTTTTTAATCATCTTGGTTTCATTTATACCCTTGTAGATAATTTCAATGTCTACTTTTACCCTCTTTTAATAGAGTAATATATTAACTCATTCTGGCACAAATTTGTTTTCTGCATTTTTTTAGTAGGGAAAACCTGGGGGCATGAGTTTACCTTAGCACTACCAAGGTAAAAGCAAGGAAAAGAAAAGCAAGGCAAAAGTTACCTTTATAAAAATAGGTATTTCCCCATAGAAATTCATTGCAATATTTTCCACAAGTTCTGTTCACGGATTTTGCTAATCCATGAAAGACTGTGCACTTTGAGGATGGGGTTCAGGGAGGTGGTTGGGGTTTGGGCCACACTGTGCTGAGGCGTCTACTTCTGTCTGTGTTCAGAGATCACTCCTGAAGTTTGTGGTGCCAGGGATTGAACCCCTGTAGGTTGCATGCAAGGCAAATGCCTTGCCTACTATACTATTTCTCTGGGACTGTGTTGTTTTCAATTAATGTTTGTTTATATAACAGAGAATTTATTGAACCCTAGTGGTTTTCAGTCCTGGAACATGGTACATACCTTCAAAATTGGACGAAACTCTTTCTCAAGAAGTTCCTTTAACTCATCCTTGCTTAAAGTGCCACACTCTCCATCTTGCCTGGTGTATTTGTAGAAGATGTCGATAACAGTGACAACACTTCTCAAGAGATCTGTCATCTTTTTGCAAGTTTAAAGTGAACCTGAAGAGAAAATTAGACTGGCTTTATTATTCATTTTCTTTACTTTATAAGCAGTTATGACTTTAATAATTACTGTTTCCCAAATATCTTTTACTTTTTTAATATAAAAACCTTGATAAATAAGCATGGATGTGGGATGAGATGCACCTTTTATGTAATGTTAACTATTTTATTTTTAAGCTCCATAGTCAAAATAAAGTCTTGGTATATTGCTGGGATAGATCCTAGATCTCTCTGTTATAGATCTTCATGTCCTGAATAAATACTTTCTTACATTATATCTGTGTTACACTTTGTATACTTTGGTGTCTGTATGTTGTACTGGAACATCCAAAATTTCCAGTCTCTATTGCTAGTTTCACTGGTTTGAGTAAAAAAACAACAGTTTTTCTCTCATGCTTAATTACATTCATTCTGGACAACATAAGGTAAAATTAACATTGGTAAAACCTTCATGGACTTTTAGCATTGTTTTTTTTTAACTTTTAACATTGGTAAAACCTTCATGGATGTGATCCATGGAAATGGGTCACATCAGTCCACACTATCTTTTTAGAGTCAGAGATTGTCCTAATCACAGTTTAGGAACTATCTTAATCTAAATGTTAACCAAAATGTTTGTTTTCATTTATCAATGGGAAGGCATCAGAAATGCAAGCACTGATTTGACTAATGAACAGTTTGGTCTTGGAGTTCTAGAAACTGACATGAAACAAGAAAAGTATTCTCTAACAGTGATGGCAGATAAGCCAGAATAGATAGCATGCTAAATGATTAGGAAGAGTACGAAATGGCTTGTAGAAGGCCAATCTCTATTTGAATTATTCTCCATAATGACAGTTTTACTTCCCCAAAAGGTCAGAGAGTAAAAGAGAGGGAAAAGAAACTTAAAAGGCCAAATACAGAATAACTTTCATTAGTTCATATTTCTGTATTTATACTATGATTTATTACCAACAGAATAGCCATTAAAATAGCTGTATGAATTGTTTCTCACCTGGTTCACAAAGGAACAAGTAGGATAAAGCCTGATGAAGCTTGCAGGGTGAGGATGGATTGAGATAGTGGCCCTTATATAGCTTATGGGTGCTGCCCTCTGTGGGATGGACTGACTCATTTCCTCATATTTACCTTCTTATTTCACATTCTCGCTGAGATGATTGCTGAAAGGATGGTACCTACCCTCCTTCTCTGTGGGGACATACTACAG
The DNA here is from genome assembly GCA_021461705.1 of Cryptotis parvus. NCBI lineage: Eukaryota > Metazoa > Chordata > Mammalia > Eulipotyphla > Soricidae > Cryptotis > Cryptotis parvus. Next base: position 44,525 of record JAJIBD010012386.1, read on the forward strand.
GACACTTTGCAAAGGTCTTATGCTTGTGTAAAGCAGAGACTGTGTCAGAAGATCTTTTTGTAATATGCTCTCTTTATCTAGAACTCACAAAAAGTGGACAATACTCGACAGGTGTGCAATTATTGCTTACTTCATTAAAAATTAGTCTTACCTATTTTTTCAATAATAACAGCTACCAAATATTTGGAATTTACAGTTTGCTAGATCATGTGATGAGTAATTTTCATGTATTACCTCATTAATTCTTCACAAAAAATGCCTAGGACATTTTTATTATTTATCTAATTTTACAGATGAAGAAACAGATTCTGAGAGTGTAAGAATTCTCTTTAAGATGACATGATTCTTAGCTGGAAAAAAATAATTTTAACCTGTCTTCCTACCAGAATATCCTTTTTTCTAAGCCATTATATTAGTTTATCTCTGTGAATCAAATGAATATACCTACTAAGTAAAGATTTTGCTCTGTCTTAGTAGTGTTGGGTTCACCAAAGCACAAAAATATAAAAGAAGAACATAAGAAGTGCTGTTGGCCAGGAAAAGGATAAATATATTTTCTGATGTGAAGGCTTATTTCTAGGATAGAAAGTATGTGAATGAGGAGCTGGAGCAATAGCACAGTAGGTAAGGCATTTGCCTTGCACGTGGCCGACCCGGGTTCAATCCCGGCATCCCATATGGTCCCCTGAGCACTGCCGGAGCAATTCCTGAGTGAAGAGCCAGGAGTAACCCCTGAGTGTTGCTGGGTGTGACCCAACAAGGAAAAAAAAAAGAAAGAAAAGTATGCTAATGGTATGTACAGAAAATTCATGCTTTCAGAATTATTCATGTTGAATTTAGATAAAACTTTATTTTATCATCCTGTCATTATGTGGGCCTAATCATGGTAAAATGACATTTCTATACAAAAAATATGTCAAAGATAACACATGAAGGAAACAAAAGTAATTATAAAGCCCTATATGTTCTCAAAATTATGTTGCCTTCTCTATACTTTTGCAGTCAAGTGATGCCACTGCTGTCACTGTAGAAAAAGCTCTCATTGATTATGTGCTTACTGCCTTTTAGACATGATAGTGCCACATCTACTCATTCTTCATGAAAATCCCTGTAACATGGGTATCATTATTCTCATTTCATAGCTAATCAAACAAAAACATAGAAATGTCATGATTTATCCAAAATAATAACTCCAAAGTGACTACTTTCCAGAAAATTTTTCCTCTCTAGTGTTCATCTATCACTTGGCATCATGTATATCACATTCATGTGAATGATAATCTTTGGATGTTGTGAGTGTATGTATGTATTTTTGAGATGACAGCTATGTTTGGAGGACTTTTAGGCTGATGGTTTAGAGAGAGATTTTTTTAAAAAAATTATTATACCACCGTGAGGTATACAATTACAAAGATGTTCATGTTTGGGTTTCGGTCATACAGTGTTCCAGCACCCATCTCTCCACTAGTGCCCATTTTCTACCACCAATGTCCCCCTGATTCCCTCCCGCTCTCCCAGCCTACCTCTATGGCAGGCATCTTGCCTCCGCTCCCTCTCTCTCTCTCTCTCTCTCATTCTTTGAGAGATATTTTTAAGGTCATCTTTGCATAGCAGCTGCAGGTTTCTTAAAGAACTTGAAACTAGGTCCATAATATAGCTCTCAGAACTACTCCACTTTTTGTATTCTTTGTATTCAGATTCCCCCTTTAAGTTTCGTCAGTAAATGCTTGAGTTGAGAGCTTCTACTGAGTCTATACCACCTACACGGTAAAGCCTGGCAAGCTACCCGTGTTTTAATTACCAAAAACTAGTAACAATTATGGACCTCAGTTCCATGACCTGAAGAATGGTTTCAGGCTCCTCCTGTCCCTGGAGCAAGTAGATGCCCTTAGGTTACACTTGTTTGTGACAGGACTAATGGAGATATTACTAGTGCCCACTCAAGCAAATTGATAAACAATGTGAAGACAGTGATACAGTAATACAGTATTCAGATCTCTTTTACTAGAAAAACTATAATGGTTAAAGTATGGGATTTAGGAATCTGAAATATTTGAGTTCAGATCTGAAATTTATCTTCCTGGCTGTGTTCCTTGGGTCTCAGATTTTCAATTTTTGAATGTTAGAAATAGTACCAACTTCATGGTGAATAATATTTAAGGTAAAGGTGAGATTGCTTAGTATCTGCCTGGTATATTATAGATATTTAGACATGTGATCATTGCCATCTCATTAAAAATATTTTATAGCACTTGGTAGACTTTTATACAAGAATATGTCCAATCATGTTTGTAAAAACAATTAGGAATCTTTAATAGTCCTAGGTACTATTTATACATCAAAAGCAATGCTTCAGAATATAAGACCTGCTTCTTTTAAAAGATAATTTTATTGAAAGGTAACTCACATACCCTAAAAATCTAACCTTTCAAAGTGTACAGTTCAGTGGTTTTAGGGTGTCCACAGTTGTACAATTAAGTCATAATTATTTGGGTGTGTGTCCTTAAGTTTCCTCACCTCTAAATGTTTCAATTTTCCCTGTAATAACCATAAGGTATTATTAGTGTCAGGATACAAGTGGAAATATAATTCAGCTGCTCTTATGGAGAAAAGTTATGGTTCTAGCAGGGACCTAACCACTATTTAAGAAGGAATCAGAATGGTTTCTCAGTATTGATTTGATGACATTTGCAGAAGTTCCGTGAGAAATGTTTAATTTAGTGAGATGGGGCCTATAGTTGAGAGTGAGGCATTTTAACCTTGCCACACCTCTGGGCTTGGGCCTATTCTACCTCATTCTACTCAGCTGATCAACCTCTACTCATCATCTTCTTGTGTTCTTAGGGACTATCATACTCATCTATTTTAGTTCATTTGGTAAAATTTGTGCACCATTGGACATTGAATATTCTTGAGTAGGAAGCAGTATTTTATAAAGATTTGTATTTTTAAAATTCTGATTGTATCTACAAATGCTCCTGCTTTTTGATCTCTTCACTGAACTTCAGCTGAGTTTCGATTCCACATCTCATCCTATTCAAGCAGAGACTTTCTTCAAGTTAGTTTGCGTAACTTACTGTCATGTTCAAAGGGATATACTTATGGACTTGCCTTTCAAAAGTGGGTCTGTCATAAGAACTAAAAAGGGATGAACCTGTAGTATAGGGAATAAGGCACTTGTGTTGCATGACACAAGCAAACTGACACTGACCCAGGTTGAATCCCTGACACTGTGGGGTTGTGGTCCCTTGAGCATGGTCAAGTATGACCCTACACCTCTAATTCCTCGCCACTGACACATAAACAAAAAAGAAAAAAATTAAACATTTTCTCTTTGCTGGAATTTTAGGCCCTTAATTTAGGGTTTCTCAGGATACTTAAAGCCTGTATCTGAGAAACTTTGATATATATAAATGTTCCTTCTTTTCTAAAGGCCAATTAAATAGATGTTTTTGGTCAAGATAGATTTAATTGTATATTATCACTACATTTTGGGTGTGCTGGTTCCTGAGATGATTCTTAACTCAGTTCTTTCCTGGCAGTCTTTATGTGAAGTCAGACACTGGTTGTGTTGAACTATTAGAACACAGCCTTCAAAAAGAGCTTTAAAGTTCTGTTATGAGAAACCTGTGTGAATGATGGAAACTAACTCTACCATTGGAGAATGCTGCAACATCTCCCCTTTTTTTCACACATTATTACTGGTATCTCAAGCTCCATGTTCTGGAGAAATAATCTCATTTGTTGATTCACCATGCTTTAACATGTAATGTGAGACTTAAGTGATCACTTCAGATCTGAAATATACCATCTGAAACCTCTAGATGGCTGTTGGAAGTCTACTTGAGCCCATTTTTAAAGGTTGATGGCCTTTGCAGTCTCACTACAGTAACCTGGGATGGTAATGTGAACAAGAGATTTCTCCTGGGAAGATTTGCCAGTGTATTGGCTAGGTAATGTGATCAGCATAGGGAGGAGTTCAGGTTAGCATTAGATATTTTATGAAATTATTATTAGGGTAGATTTTTTTCCTTAAAAAAAGGCTAAAACTAGGGGCTGGAGCTCATAGTCCAGCGGGTAGGGAGTTTGCCTTGCGCAGCCGGCCTATGCCCAGGCCAGGTTCGATCCCGGCATCCCATATGGTCCCGAGCACCGCCAGGAGTTATTCCTGAGGGCAGAGCCAGGAGTAACCCCTGAGCATTGCGGGTGTGACCCAAAAAGCAAAAAACAAAAGGCTAAAACTGGTACAATCAAAGTAATTTCCAAAATGAAGTTATGAAATTTGCCTATAAATGGATGGATTTGGAGAGGATCATGTTGAGTGGAATTAGCCAGAAGGAAAAGAGACAGATATAGAATGACTGAATTTATTTGCATGACATAAATATATATGTATATACACATATACATATATACATTGATCACTTGACATCCCGTTATTCATCAATTTGCTAGAGCAGGCGCCAGTAACATTTTCATTTGACCCTATCACATGCCAGTGATAGAGTCAAATGTACATATATGTACATTATGATACCAATATCCAAGGTCAGGCAAAACATGGATCAAGAGGTCTTGTCAATAGGTAGAATATACCACAAATGTGTGGGAATCAGAGGTTAGGTAAAACAGAGAAGGGAACACTGTGCTAATAATCATCAAAAATGGTAATACTAGCCTAGAACTAAACATTGAATATAGGCAAAAAAGATACAGATGATGACCTCTAAATGTATGTATGCAATCCACAATGTGTAAGAGAGGGAAGAGAGAAGGAGAGAGATAAAAAGAGAAAGAGAAAAGAAATAAAGAACCTGCCATAGAGGCAGGCAAGGGGAAGGGAGGAAAATTAGGGACATTGGTGGTGGGAAATGGGCACTGGTGGAGGTATGGGTGCTGGAACACTGTATGACCGAAACCCAGACATAAACATCTCTGTAATTCTGTATCTCATGGTATTAAAATAAAATATTAATAAAAAAAAGTAATTTCCAGTAATGTACTTGAAATTTCTTAAGTATCTGCTCAAAATGTTGGAGTGGGGGAAACGGTCTTTCTTTAGAGTCTTGTATCTTGAATATCGTATGGAAGATGAAAAAATACTGTCATTTTAAGCATGATTTTACTTTTGAATCATAAGTGTTTGGAACCAAATTCGGTAAATAAAGAAAACAAAACACAAGTTTTTAAAGGAGCAGGGGAACTCATTGTAAATTATGAGTTTAAAGTAACCAGACTAATTTCTTCAGTCTATGACTCTAGCAATTCATTTTATTTAATTAATTATGGCTTTCTTATCCCCTGACCATTTTCTTTCTGGGCATATTCTTTCAATGGTGAGGTAGTTCAAAATTATGAGAAACAGTATAATTAAGCTAAGTAAGCACTGAAGCTTGGGCTGGAGTACAGGGATTAGGAAACTGTTGAAGATATGTGTATCACATAAAGATGTACACTTTTATCAATCCTCTACACATAACTCCACAGACAGATAATATAGATTATAGAAGATCTGTAAAAACAAAGCCGAGGGATATGAACCATTCTTCACTGAAATTATATCTGTTTTGGAAAATTTGTGATTCTGAAATTTTTCCATCACTCTCACACTCAGGCCTGGAATGTTCAACCACAAAGACTTACACCTTAGGTTTTTCCAAAGTAGGTTCTCTGTGGAGCTCAGTCCTGTGGTGGAGTCTGGCTAGAAGATATGGCAGTCTTTGGGGGTGTGGGCGTAGCTTTTGGGACTTTGTTAGGGTGGGAGCTGGCCCCCCCCCACTCCAAGAACAACCCAGAGGTCTCAGCCAGTTTCTTTCATTTTTATAATAAATATCTTGTGATTTTTTATATTACTATTGTGCAAAATTTATATTTCAGGATATGTATCCCTGTTCTAGGTAGTAAGTTGAATAAAATTATATTAAGATTTCTTCTGATATTTTTTTAGAGGTGGCTGTACTTGGCTGTGCTCAGGACTTACTCTAGAAATAATGATTTTAACTAGAGATAAATGTTACTGGTGCC
>JAJIBD010012387.1:0-37500 GCA_021461705.1 Cryptotis parvus
AGCTTTTTCACTCACTGAAACATTTCATTGAAAAAACATGAGATGTTAAAATTTAAAAAAAATAGTCCTGGGGCCGGAGCGATAGTAGAGCAGGGAGGGCGTTTGCCTTGCACGTGACCAACCTGGTTCCATCCCAGCATCTCCATAGGGTCCCCTGAGCACCCCCCAGGAGTAATTCCTGATGCAGAGCCAGGAGCAACCCCTCAGCATCGCTGGGGTGACAACATAGTATACACGTGGTATATATATTATATATATACTTTATATATGTGTATATACTTATCATATATGTATATATACATGTATATAGTATATATACTATATATAGAGATTGCAATATCTACAATGCAATATGTATTGCATTGTATATATATTGTAATATCACTGTATCACTGTATCACTGTCTTCCGTTCATCATCGATTTGCTCGAGTGGGCCCCAGTAACATCTCCATATGTCCTGTCTCATGCTAGTAGAGCCCAAGGCATCTGCTTGCTCCAGGAACATAAAGAGCCTCAATCCATTCCGGAATGAGGTCTATAATTGTTACTGGTATTTGGCATATATATCAAATACAACAAGGGTAGCTTGCCAGGCTCTGCCGTGCAGGTAGCATACTCTTGTAGGCATCTCTAAGTCCAGCATTTATTGATAAACCGAGCATATATTGTAATATATGAAATATATATTGCATTGTATATATTGTAATATATGCAATATATTGCATTGTATATATATTGTAATATATGCAATATATATTGCATTGTATATATATTGTAATATATGCAATATATATTGCATTGAATATATATAGTAATATATGCAATATATATTGCATTGTAGAGGGCCAGAGAGATCATACACAGGGTAGCGTGTTTGCCTTGCACGTAGCCAACCCAGGTTCCATCCCAGCAGCCTATAGCGTCCTGAAGTCGGTTGGCCCCCTTGGGTGGCCCGATGTCTGCCGGCTCCCAGACCGGCTGGGAAATCTCCGTCTTTCCCAGCCTTGCTGGTTCTTAACACTTTACCTCTGAGAAGAAGCATTTCCAGAGACGTGCAGCAAACCGCTTTTATTGGAGGTCCTAAGGAAAGAAAGTCAAGAAAGTGGGTGACAGAGCAAGTCACGCCTTAAGAGAGAATATGGGATTGTAGTAAGGCCAGAGAGTCCCCCGTCCCGGCCACGCATCCCAGCATTAGGCATGACCACGCATGTCAAGAGGGATCCTGGGCCATACACCAGTAACCTCGGCTGGAGCAGACGGAGAGACAGAGATAAGGAAAAGGGAAGGTGGGTCAGATGGTCCCTGAGATCTATCTTCGGTTGCTAGGGGCAAAGGTCTCTGATTCGGAATGCTCCGGTGGCTTTTATACGGTTTCTAGGGTTTATTCCAAGACCTGTGCTGAGCTGATCAGGGAGGCATCCGGGAGGGAAGGTGGGTTCTAGCCCTGGCCGCCACCCCCAGCAGAGCCTCGCAAGAAGCCAGAGGAACCCCCCCACACCATGAGGGCCGCCATTTTCCACATCTGGACTCCCCAGCTCGACAGAGCTCCACCCAAGAGAAAAGCCGATCTCTTCCCATTGTGGTTCATCAATCAATGCTGGATTTAGAGATAACTACAAGAGTATCCCACCCACACGGCAGAGCCTGGCAAGCTACCCGTGTCGTATTTGATATGCCAAATACCAGTAACAATGATAGACCTCATTCCCATGACCTGATGGAATGGTTTGAGGCTCTTTATGTTCCTGGAGCAAGCAGGTGCCCTTGGGCTCTACTTGCATGAGACAGGTCATATGGAGATGTTACTGGTGCCCGCTCAGCAAATCGATGATGAACGGGAAGACAGTGATACAGTAAAGTGATTCCAAGACACCCGACTTAGGGTTTTTACCTAGCTAAGAGTCCTTTGCTGAGGTGCTTTCAAAGGTGTTAGAGTTGGGAGAGGTGTTTAGTCTTTGAAATTCCTTTCCTGATCTTTGTTCCCAACTAAACTTCTCTCAGAGGGAGCTTCCAGGCTTCTTGGACTATGGTACCAAGGCCGGAAGATCTTATCCGGTCGCCAGGAAGATCTAATCAAGTCTCAGCCTTAATTCTTGCAGCTTCCGGACCTTTTGGTTTACGACTTCTTGGAAATGCCGTTCGTCCTGGGCCCTCCCTCTCTGCCTCCCTGCCCTGTCGGATGAGCCTCAGCAGCAGAGCCTCCTGTAAACACACCCAAAAAAGCAAATAATTGGTGCCGGAGCAATAGCACAGCGGGGGAGGGCATTTGCCTTGCACACGGCCAACCCGGGTTCGATCCCGGCATCCCATAGGATCCCCGAGCACCGCCAGGAGTAACCTCTGAGCATCACTGAGTGTGGCCTAAAAAAACAAAAATAAATAAACAAAAATAGCTTTCAATAATGTGAGTTTTGCACGCAACGTTCTCAAGCACCCACAGGTGCAGGAAAAGTCCACCTTTGCGCTGACAGTGTCTCTCTGGCTTGATGGCGGGGCCATGACGCCTTCCTCTCTCCGTCCAGGTCACCATCCCTGCTTGGTTCTTGCTGTTCTTATCTCCCAACGTCTTACAGGGAAAAGGAGAACATGGGCCACGGCGGCTGTCTGGGTAAGAGACTATTGAAGTCAGCCTGTCCCTTGGCAACTTCCTTCCTCCACTTGAAGCTCCATCAGCCTCTGAGGATTCACCTTGGGCTGGACACCCCGAGGAGTGTCCACGCCTGCCCCCCTTGGGGGCTGGGCTCTGTCCTGTGCACCCAAAATAAGGGCTGTTGACCAGGGCCAGAGTGAGCCAAGCTCTGTGGCCGCCCCCGGGTCCAGGTGGTGCCTCTATCGATTCAGGGGTGTTTGGATTATTCTAAATCAGAGATTATTGGGAGGGACAGAGGGAGGGTGGGATTGCCAGGTTATTCCTTGTTTTAAAGAATGGAAATATCAGGGCTGGAGTGATAGCACAGCAGGGAGGGCGTTTGCCTTGCGGCGTGACCACCCTGGTTCCATCCCAGCATCCCATAAGGTCCCCCGGAGCACCCCCAGGAGTAATTCCTGAGTGCAGAGCCAGGAGCAACCCCTGAGCATCGCTGGGTGTGGACCAAAAAAGGCATCAGGTTGCATCTGACCAATGAGATTGCAGATGTGTGTCTGTGTGTGAGAGATTTGCAAAGAGAATTTTGCAAATTTTCTTGGCTCCAGCATGGGGGTCTTTGCAGTAGCGTGCAAACTTTGCAAAGAGAAAACAAGCTCCAAAGACAGTTCACCCCCGAGGGGTCGTTGCTTTCAATATGCAATGTTCTCAAAAGCAAAAATAAATAAATAAAAAAAATAAAAATAGCTTTCAATAATCTGAGTTTTGCATGCAATGATCTCAAAAGCATCCCAGGGACCCCCAAAAATCACCTCCAGCCCTGCAGGGACCCAAAATACACATTAATTAGCACCAGCAGAGGAAAGGTCTCAAGGCTTTTGCACTATTTGTCTTCAAGGACCTGGTTGGCCCTGACCGTCTGCGTGTTCCTGCGCTCGGGCAGCTCAGCTGGTGGCCGGGATGTCCACGGGTCCCGCCCTAACTTCCTGATCCTGATGGCTGATGACCTTGGCATTGGCGACATCGGTTGCTACGGGAACAAGACTCTAAGGCAAGCCGCTGAACAGCACGTCTGCCCCAGGGCAAAGCTGGTTATCGCTCCGGCCTCTGATTGGGCCTCTATAAGCCCTTATTTGCATGCGCAGTCTGATTGGTTCCCACATCCCGTCATTTGCATACAGACACGTCTGCAGTCTCTGGTCGGATGCAACCTGATTGGTCCTTTATAAACCCTTATTTGCATACCCAGTCCGATTGGTTCCCCACCTCCCGTCATTTGCATACAGGCGCATCTGAAGGCTCATGGGCTGGATGCAATCTGATTGGTCCTCTATAAACCCTTATTTGCATAACCGGTGCGATTGGTTCCCCACATCCCGTCATTTGCATACAGACCCATCTGCAGTCTCATGGGCCGGATGCAATCTGATTGGTCCTCTATAAACCTTTATTTGCATACCCAATCTGATTGGTTCCCCACATCCGTCATTTGCATACAGACCCATCTGCAGCCTCATGAGTCGGATTCAATCTGATTGGTCCTCTATAAGCCCTTATTTGCATAACCAGTGCGATTGGTTCCCCCACCTCCCATCATTTGCATACAGACAGACCTGCAGTCTCATGGGTCGGATGCAATCTGATTGGTCCTCCATAAACCTTATTTGCATATTCAGTCCGATTGGTTCCCACATCCCATCATTTGCATACAGACACATCATCTGCAGTCTCATGGGTTGGATGCAACCTGATTCGGTCCTCTATAAACCCCTTATTTGCATACCCAGTCCGATTGGTTCCCCCACATCCCGTCATTTGCATACAGACCCATCATCTGCAGTCTCATTGGTCGGATGCAACCTGATGCCTTTTAATCACTCCTGGGGGCAAATGTGATTTAATCACTGGGGGGGGGGGGGTGTGACCTAAAGAGCCAAAATAAATGAAAGAATGAGGGAAAAATAAATGAAAGAATGAGGGAAAAATAAATGAAAGAATGAGGGAATTGCTCCTGCTGATGCCCGGGCTGGAGAAACCATCGTGGGAGGCTTCCAATGAACTTGCACTCGGCAGGAACCAGGCGCCCTGGGAGGGGAGAGCACAGGGTGGGCCCGCACCGCCTTTGCCCCGGGGTCAGGCTGCCCCGCCTCTCTCTGCAGGACCCCCAACATCGACCGGCTGGCGCAGGAAGGCGTGAGGCTCACCCAGCACCTGTCGGCCGCCTCTGTCTGCACCCCCAGCCGAGCCGCCTTCCTAACCGGCAGGTACCCCTTGCGCTCAGGTGGGTCCTAGCTGCAGCTGCACGTCACACCCTTGACTCCACCGTCCCTGCACACACAATCCCTTGCACCCTTGCACCCATAATCCCTTGCACCTTGCACCCATAATCCTTTGCACCTTGCACCCATAATCCCCACCTTACACCCATAATCCCTTGCACCCATAATCCTTTGCACCTTGCACCCATAATCCTTGCACCTTGCACCCATAATCCATGCACCTTACACCCATAATCCCTTGCACCTTACACCCATAATCCCTTGCACCCATAATCCTTTGCACCTTGCACCCATAATCCTTGCAGCTTGCACCCATAATCCATGCACTTTACACCCATAATCCCTTGCACCTTGCACCCATAATCCTTGCACCTTGCACCCATAATCCATGCACCTTACACCCATAATCCCTTGCACCTTACACCCATAATCCCTTGCACCCTTGCACCCCACAATCCCTTGCACCCTTGCACCCATAATCCCTTGCAGTTTACCCCTAATACCTTGCAGCTTGCACCCATAATCCCTTGCACCCTTGCACCCATAATCCCTTACACCCTTGCACCCACAATCCCTTGCACCCATAATCCCTTGCAGCTTGCACCCCTAATCCCTTGCACCCTTGCACCCATAATCCCTTGCACCCTTACACCCATAATCCCTTGCATCTTGCACCCATAATCCCTTGCACCCATAATCCCTTGCACCCATAATCCCTTGCACCCTTGCTTGCCCCCTTGCACCCACCGTGGGTATGCAAATAAGGCCTTTCAGAGGACTGATCAGATTGCATCCGACCCATGAAACTGCAGATGTGTCTGTATGCAAATGACGGGATGTGGGGAGCCAATCGGACCATGTATGCAAATAAGGGTTTATAGGGGACCAATCAGGTTGCATCCGACCCATGAGACTGCAGATGTGTCTATGCAAATGAGGGGCTGTGGGGAACCAATCGGACTGGGTATGCAAATAAGGGTTTATAGGGGACCAATCAGATTGCATCCGACCCATGAGACTGCAGATGTGTCTATGCAAATGAAGGGATGTGGGGAACCAATCGGACTGGGTATGCGAATAAGGGTTTATAGAGGACCAATCAGAGGCCGGAGCGATAATAGAGCAGGGGAGGGTGTTTGCCTGGCACGTGACCAACCTGGTTCCATCCCCAGCATCCCATAGAGTCCCGAGCACCCCAGGGAGTAATTCCTGAGTGCAGAGCCAGCAGCCCCTGAGCATCGCTGGGTGTGGACCCAAAAGGAAAAAAATAAATAAAATATATAAATAAAATATAAAGTATATATTATAAAAATATTGTATATATTATGTAAAATATACTATAAAATGCAAATAAGATATTTAAAAAATAATGAAAGAAGCAGAGAGCTGACCACACTCAGCAAAGGAGAATGGACTGGTCCTTCCAGCTCTCTGAACACAGAGTTTTTGCTCTAAGACGGTGAATCTGCACCTTTGAGACCCTGAGAGACCCACCCATAAGGGAGACAGCTCCATCACCTGCAAGCCAGATCCATGAGAGAGAATGCCTTCCTATTTTTTAATTTTATTACATATTAATGTAATGATTTAATTTTATTATTAAACTGAATATTAACATTTGATATTATTAGATGGAACATTAATATTCAATATTATTAAATTAAATATTAATGTTGAATTTATTATGCATTTATTGAATAATTTGATCATGGAATTAAATTTTATTAAGCATTTTAAATGTTTTATTTTTGATGAAATATTTTAATCATTATCATTATTTTATTTATTTATTTATTTTTGCTTTTTGGGTCATACCCAGCGATGCTCAGGGTTGCTCCTGGCTCTGCACTCAGGAATTACTCCAGGGGTGCTCTGGGACCCCTATGGGATGCCGGGATGGAACCAGGTTGGTCACGTCAAGGCAAACGCCCTAACCACTGTGCTATCTCTCTGGCCTCCACCTTCATTTTTAAAACTTTATTTAAACACTTTGTTCATATGAACAAAGTTGCTCGTAGCTCAGTTGTCAAATATTCAACAGTGAACACCTTGGCAGAAAACACCGGCCGTGTCTCACTCTCTGGCACGTGGAAGCGGGTTGCAGGTCCGTGTGATCCAGGCTCCGTTGCTTCCACTTCCTAGAATAACTTCTGACTTATACATCTACTAAGACTTGTATGTTTTCTAGATTGGGCACAGCTCCTCTTTATACCCACTGCACCCAGCGTGGGACAGTTAGAATTTACCAGTAGACTACCACCCTGGCTACGTTGAGACTAAAGGTAGACTATAGGAAGGATCATACTAGTTTGCTCTAAGCAGGCGAGTGTGACCCTTTCAGTACATGAGAACAAGATACTCAGAATCACCCTGGTGCAGATAATAATAAGAAGGACCTTGTGGGGACCATCTAGATTACATGAAGCTCATGAAATTAAGAAGTATTATTTTATACCAGCCTCTCTCTCCAATGTTTTACATAAGAGATAATCTCGGAAGAAGGGATTAGTCCTTGGCATAATCCTCTGCTTATACCTATAATAAGGTGTGGCACCGCCTTCTATACTCTTCTACTATCTAGAATCTGTTTAGGGTTCTTTGGTGATAGACCCCTCCCTGACGTTAGGATTACTTTGGTGTATATAAGGGGACTACTCGAGGCTCTCACCCCTTTTTGGGGGGCACGTCTCTTTGGTAGGACTCTCTCGGGGAGATCCTCTCTCTTTGGTGGGACTCCTCTCTGGTGGGATCCTCTTTGGTAGGAGACGTGGACCCTCGTTTATGGTCCAAGTCATGACCAGAGCTAGAGTTCTTTCATTCTATTGGATTGCGGTGGTAGAGCTTTTGGACTATTAAAAGCCGTCTTAGAGCTGCGCCGGATTAGTGAGTTTTATCCGTTCCCTCGGCGGCCTTGGAGGTAGAAGAGAACTTCTGTCCTGGTACTGTTGGGGATCCTAGCAGCTTCCCAACAATGGAGCGTCTCGTGATGAATTGGGTGTCATTCATGAACCATCTCCCGATTATTGTCAACTCCTGGACCGTCTCCCAATAAGTCAGTCGATTCATGGACCATCAATTGCTGAATCAATTGTCGGTGTCAGGAACATCTAATGAGCAATAATTTATTCCCTCACCACCCATCAATGTATGATATGGTTTCATTGATCCTGTGTTGGTGAATCATATATCCAGTAATTGATAATCTATCAATGCTTCCTCTATCACTGAATTGATGACTTAGTGATGGAGCCTCGTCAATTCACTGACATATGAATGAGGTAGCTCTTACCTCATTGATCATTGATTGTTTTAAAATTATTTATTATACCACCATAAGATAGAGCATTACAAAGCTGTTCATGGTTGGGTTTCAGGCACAGCGTGATCCAGCACCCGTCCCTCCACCAGTGTCCATTTCCCACTACCAATGTCCCCTGATTCCCTCCCCTACCCCAGCCTGCCTCTATGGCAGACACTTTTGCCTCTTCTCTCTCTCTGTCTCTCTGTCTCTCTATCTCTGTCTCTCTCTGTGTCTCTCTCTCCCTTCCTTACACATTGTGGCTTGCAATACATACATTTAGAGGTTATTATGTAAATCCCTTTGCCTACATTCAATGCTCAGTTCTAGCCTGGCGTGACCATGTCCCACAATTAGCAGAACACTGGTATATATTTACATCTCATTAATCTATCATTTTAGTTATCTTTACTGGCGCATGCTTGAGCAAATCAATGAATAACAGAATTCAAGTGATCAAGTGATTAATCAATCAATGCCGTCATTCTATATCTGTCCTTTTCCCTCTGACTAATTTCACCTAGCACGATCATCTCCATGTCCATCCATTTGCATATAAATTTCATGACTTTGCTTTTTTGACAGCTGCATAGTACTCCATTGTGTAGATGTACCACAGTTTCTTTATCCAGTCCTCTGTTCTCAGGCATTTAGGTTGTTTCCAGATTCTGGCTATGGTGAATAGAGCTGTGATGAATATAGAAGTGCAGGTGGTGTTTCTGCTGTGTGTTTTTGGGTCTCCAGGGTACATTCCCAGGAGAGGTATGGCTGGGCCAAATGGAGCTCAATATCTAGTTTTTAGAGAAATGTCCATATTGTTTTCCAAAAGGGCTGGGCCCTTGACCATCTATTGAATATAAGTTACTGGGCTTGTAACGGTCACCCTGAATGGCCATCTGCTAGAACATCCTCACACTCATCTCTCTTCCCAGGCATGGTCTCCAGCACTGGACACCGTGTCCTGAAGTGGTCAGCCGCATCCGGGGGCTCCCAAGCACCGAGATCACTTTTGCAAAACTACTGAAAGATCAAAACTATGCCACGGCACTCATTGGTACGTGACGGCTCTGGGGACCCCTACCAGCTTGGGTGCAGAGCCATAATTCAGCTGAAAAAATTGGGAAGTAGCCAGGGATAGGACAGCAGGGAGGGCCCTTGCCTGGCACACAGCCAACCGGTTCCATGCCCAGCACCCCGGGAGGGTCCACTGGGCACGGCCAGGATTGATTCCTGAGCACTGAGCCAGGAGTAGCGCTGAGCACTGTTGGGTAGAGCCAAAAGCAATTTAATAAAATGTATAACTGGAGCCGGAGTGATAGCTCAGTGGGGAGGGTCTTGGTTTGGCTTTTGGGGTCACACCTGGGGTTGCTCCTGGCTCTGCACTCAGGAATTACTCCTGGGGGTGCTCGGGGACCCTATGGGATGCTGAGACGGAACCAGGTTGGTCACGAGCAAGGCTAATGCCCTCCCTGCTCTGCGATCGCTCCGGCCTCTGATTGGTCTTCTATAAGCCCTTATTTGCATACCCAGTCCGATTGGTTCCCCATATCCCATCATTTGCATACAGACCGATCTGTAGTCTCACGGGGGTGCAATCTGATTGGTCCTCTATAAACCCTTATTTGCATACACAGTCTGATTGGTTCCCCACATCCTGACATTTGCATAAACATACATATGCAACTAAACACCCTCCCTGCTCTACTATCACTGCGGTCTTCTGATTGGTCATCTATAAACCCTGATTTGCATGCCCAGTGCGATTGGCTCCCCCCATCCTGTCATTTGCATACAGACACATCTGCTGTCTCATTGGTCAGATATAACCTGATGCATTTTTGGGTCACACCCAGCGATGCTCAGGAGCTCCCCCTAGCAATGCACACTGGAATTACTCCTGAAACTCCAGCCCTCTGATTGGGCCTCTATAAACCCTTATTTGCATACCCAGTCCGATTGGTTCCCCACATCCCGTCATTTGCATACAGACACATCATCCGCAGTCTCATTGGTCGGATGCAACCTGATGCCTATTTGGGCCACACCCAGCGATGCTCACGGGCTCCCCTAGCGCTGGATTCAGGAATTACTCCTGGGGGTGCTCAGGGGACCCTATGGGATGCGGGGATGGAACCAGGTTGATCACGTGCAAGGCCAACACTCTCCTTGTTGTAGTGTTGCTCCAGCCGCATTTTGACCCTCTTCCAGGCAAGTGGCACCTGGGCCTGAGCTGTGAGCACGCGGGCGACCACTGCCACCACCCCCCTGAGGCACGGCCGACCGCTTCCTCGGGATGCCCTTCTCCATGATGGGGACTGCGTGCAGTGGACGCTGTCCGAGAGGCGGGCGGGGCTGCAGCACCAGCTGAGTCTCTGCACCCAGGCCCTGGCGCTGGCCACGCTCACGCTGGCCACGGTCAAGCTTCGCTCACGTCCTGCACCTGCCGTGGACGCCCGTGGTCTGCTGCGCCCTGGCTGCCGGCCTGCTGCTGGTGCTGTCCAGCTGGGTGCTGCCCACTCTCATCGTGCATGCTGATTGCTTCCTCATGAGGAACCACAGCATCGTGGAGCAGCCCATGCGGTTGCACAAGACCTCGGAGCTGTTCCTGCAAGAGGCGGACGCTTTCTGCAAAGGTCAGTCTCTGGGGGGCACCAGGACGAGCTCATGGGGAGTTAAGGTCCCCCTGCACATGCACTAGGACCCGGTTCAATGTTTGTGCTTGGATGCGTCTGTTTCCAACAATCAATATTAAAATCTGGTGCATTGCAAAAATTAAAGTAAAAAATTAACAAATGAGGGTCTGGAGCGATAGCACAGAGAGGGGATGACATTTGCCTTGCACGTGATCAACCTGGTTCCATCCCAGCATCCCATAGGGTCCCCTGAGCACCCCCAGGAGTGATTCCTGAGTGCAGAGCCAGGAGCAACCCCTGAGCATCGCTGGGTGTGGCCCAAAAGGCATCAGGTTGCATCCGACCAATGAGACTGCGGATGATGTGTCTGTATGCAAATGACAGGATGTGGGGAGCCAATCGCACTGGGTATGCAAATAAGGGTTTCTAAGGACCAATCAGCGGGCTGGAGTGCCAGTTGTAATTCCAGTGTGCATCGCTAGGGGAGCGCCTGAGTATCCCGGTTTGTGGCCCAAAAAGGCATCAGGTTACATCCGACCCACCAGCCTGCAGATGTGTCTGTATGCAAATGATGGGAAGTGGGGAGCCAATCGCACTGGGTATGCAAATAAGGGTTTATAGAGGACCAATCAGAGGCCGGAGTGACAGTAGAGCAGGAGGGCGTTTTCTTGCATATGTATCTTTATGCAAATAATGGGATGTCGGGAACCAATAGGACTGGGTATGCAAATAATAGTTTAGAGAGGACCAATCAGATTGCATCTGACACATGAGGCTGCAGATGTGTGTATGCTAATGACGGATGTGGGGAACCAATCGGACTGGGTATGCAAATAAGGGTTTCTAGTGGACCAATCAGATTGCATCCCATGAGCCTGCAGATGTGTCTGTATGCAAATGACGCTGATGTGGGGAGCCAGTCAAATGGGGTATGCAAATAAGGGTTTATGGAGGACCAATCAGAGGCCGGAAGGGGAGTAAGTGGGCGTGTTCCTGCTCAGCCACCAGCACCGCCCTTCTCCTCCTCTTCGTGTCTTTCCTGCATGTCCACACGCCGCTGATCACGACGCAGAAATTCGGGGCCGCAGCGTCCACGGGCTGTATGGGGACAACGTGGAGGAGATGGACGGGATGGTGGGTGAGTCCTAGGGCGGAGGACGGCGTCTGTGTCCGGGGGGCGGGGTCCCTGCTGCACCCGGGCTCCCCTGCACCCTGCAATGAAACTTCTCTGGGCTCCGTGTTAGCACTATGGGCCGGAGCAATGCAACAGCGGGTCCGGGTCTGCCCTATGCACCATCCGGGCACCCCATAGGGTCCCCCGAGCACCCCCAGGAGTAATTCCCGAGTGCAGAGCCAGGAGCAACCCCTGAGCATCGCTGGGTGTGGACCAAAAAGGCATCAGGGTTGCATCCGACCAATGAGACTGCGGATGATGTGTCTGTATGCAAATGACGGGATGTGGGGGAGCCAATCGGACTGGGTATGCAAATGAGGGTTTATAGAGGACCAATCAGTGGGCTGGAGTGCCAGGAGTAATTCCAGTGTGCACAGCTAGGGGGAGCTCCTGAGCATCGCTGGGTGAGACCCAAAAAGGCATCATGTTACATCTGACCAATGAGACTGCAGATGTGCCTGTATGCAAATAACGGCATTGGAGAGCCAATCGGACTGGGTATGCAAATAAGGCTTAGTAGAGCAGGGAGGGCGCTTTTCCTTGCATATGTATCTTTATGCAAATGATGGGATGTGGGGAACCAATCAGACTGGATATGCAAAGAAGGGTTTATAGTGGGCCAACCAGAGGGCCGGAGATATAGTAGAGCAGGGAGGACATTTGCATATGTATCTTTATGCAAATGACCGATGTGGGGAACTAATAGGACTGGGTATGCAAATAAAGATTTATAGCAGACCAATCAGATTGCATCTGACCCATGAGACTGCAGATGTGTCTATGCAAATAACGGGATGTGGGGAGCCAATCGGACTGGGTATGCAAATAAGGGTTTAGAGAGGACCAATCAGAGGCCGGAACGATAGCAGAGCAGGGAGGGCGTTTGCGTTGCACGTGACCAACCTGGGTACCATTTCCAGCATCCCGTAGGGTTGCTTAGCAACCCATCTCTTAGCAACGCCAGGTGTGATGCTCGGCGCCTTAGGGCTGGCTGTAGCCCCTGAGCCTCGCAGAGTCCAGCACAGGGGAAGTGTGCCAGCAAGGTGGGCTTGGGGAGACCCCGCAAGGGGCAGACATGACTGACCCCCCACTGTGCGTGCAGGAGAGATTCTCGCCATGTTGGATGCCTTGGGGCTAAGGCAGAACACGCCTCGTACGCCACGTCTGATCACGGGGCTCCTTGGAGTCACAGGTGGACGGTCAGCAGTATGGCGGCTGGAACGGGATCTACAGAGGTGAGGGTCAGCTGGACAGAGGCTGGACGGGGTCTACAGAGGTAAGGGGTCAGCAGAACAGAGGCTAGACAGAGTCTATAGAGGTGATGGTCAGCTGGACGGTGACTGGACAGAGTCTATAGAGGTGATGGTCAGCTGGACGGTGGCTGGACAGTCTACAGAGGTGAGGGTCAGTGGACAGCGGCTGGAACGGGATCTACAGAGGTGAGGGTCAGCTGGACAGAGGCTGGACGGGGTCTACAGAGGTACGGGTCCAGCAGAACAGAGGCTAGACAGGGTCTATAGAGGTGATGGTCAGCTGGACGGTGGCTGGACAGTCTACAGAGGTGAGGGTCAGCTGGCGGTGGCTGGAACGGGATCTACAGAGGTGAGGGTCAGCTGGACAGAGGCTGGACGGGCCCACAGAGGTACGGGTCAGCAGAACAGAGGCTAGACAGGGTCTATAGAGGTGATGGTCAGCTGGACGGAGTCTATAGAGGTGATGGTCAGCTGGACGGCGGCTGGACAGAGTCTAGAGGTGAGGGTCAGCAGTACGGAGGCTGGAACGGGATCTACAGAGGTGAGGGTCAGCTGGACAGAGGCTGGACAGAGTCTATAGAGGTGACGGTCAGCAGGACAGCAGTTGGACAGAGTCTACAGAGGTGAGGGTCAGCAGGACAGAGGCTAGACAGAGTCTATAGAGGTGCTCGTCAGCTGGACAGTGACTGGACGGAGTCTATAGAGGTGATGGTCAGCTGGACAGTGGCTGGACAGAGTCTACAGAGGTGAGGGTCAGCAGGACGGCGGCTAGATGGAGTCTATACCGGTGATGGTCAGCAGGACGGCGGCTGGACGGAGACTATAGAGGTGACGGTCAGCAGGACGGGGCGGCTGGACGGAGTCTATAGAGGTGACGGTCAGCAGGACGGGCGGCTGGACGGAGACTATAGAGGTGACGGTCAGCAGGACGGCAACTGGACGGAGTCTATAGAGGTGACGGTCAGCAGGACGGCGGCTGGACGGAGTCTATAGAGGTGACGGTCAGCAGGACGGCGGCTGGACGGAGTCTATAGAGGTGACGGTCAGCAGGACGGCGGCTGGACGGAGACTATAGAGGTGACGGTCAGCAGGACGGCAGCTGGACGGAGTCTATAGAGGTGACGGTCAGCAGGGCGCGCTGGGACGGAGTCTATAGAGGTGACCGGTCAGCAGGACGGCGGCTGGACGGAGTCTATAGAGGTGACGGTCAGCAGGATGGCAACTGGACGGAGTCTATAGAGGTGATGGTCAGCAGGACGGTGGCTGGACGGAGTCTATAGAGGTGACGGTCAGCAGGACTGGACACCTTGGTGCCTGTCTCACGTCTCCTCTTCACCCCTCGCCCGCAGGTGGCAAGGGCATGGGCGGCTGGGAAGGCGGGATCCGCGTGCCCGGGATATTCCGCTGGCCAGGGGTGCTGCCCGCCGGCCGAGTGGTGTCCGAGCCGACCAGCCTCATGGACGTGCTCCCCACGCTGGTCGGGCTGGCCGGTGGCCAGGTGCCCCAGGACAGGTAGGACACACTGGGGCGGTTCCGGGTTTGGGTGGTTTGAGACACCGCCACTTGCTCTCAACTGCTGGCCACGGTGTCTCCTCGGGCAGCTGACCGCTACTCAGCCCCTCTTTGCTGCTGATTGCTCGCTCGCTCATTCTTTTCCTTTTTTTCCTTCCTTCCTTCCTTCCTTTCTTCTTTCTTTTCTTTCTTCTTTCCTTCCTTCCTTCCTTCCTTTCTTCCTTCCTTTTTCTTTCTTTCTTCCTTCTTTCTTTTCTTTCTTCCTTCCTTCCTTCCTTCTCCTTCCTTTCTTCCTTCTTTCCTTTCTTTCTTTCTTCCTTTCTTTCTTCATTCCTTCTTTTCTTTCTTCCTTCCTTTCTTTCTTTTCTTTTCTTTTCTTTTCTTTCTTTCTTTCTTCCTTTCTTTCTTCCCTTGCTTTCTTCCTTCCTTTCTTTCTTTCTTCCTTCTTTCTTTTCTTCCTTCCTTCCTTCCTTCCTTCCTTTCTTCCTTCCTTCTTTCCTTTCTTTCTTTCTTTCTTTCTTCCTTTCTTTCTTCATTCATTCTTTTCTTTCTTCCTTCCTTTCTTCCTTCCTTCCCTTCCTTCCTTCCCTTCTTTCTTTCTTTTCTTTCTTTCTTTCTTCCTTCCTTTTCTTTCTCTTTCTTTAGTTTTTCCTTTCCTTTCTATTCTTTCTCTTTTCCTGCTTTCTTCCCTCTCAATTCTGTATTTCTTTCCATTATTTTTCTTTCTCCCTTCACTCCTTCCATCCTCCCTCACGCCTCTTCCTTCCCTCCTTCCTTCCCTCCCTCTTCCTCTCTCTTTCTCCCTTCCCTTCCCCTTCCTTTTTTCCACCTCCCTTCCTCACCTCCTTCCCTCTTTCCTTCCCCCCTTCCCTCCCTTCTCTTTCCTTCCTTCCCCCTTCTTTTCTTTCTCTTTATTTCTCACTGTCCCTCCCTCCCTCCCTCCCTTTACTGTCTTTTCTCTTTGCTGACCTTCCTGACCCTTCACCGTTCAGTACTGGACACCCAGTGAGGGTGGTCAGCTGTGGAGAATGTAGGTGGTCAGACAGGGTGGAGGCCCCAGGTGGGGCGAGGCGTGGGATGGTGGGTGCAGTTGTGTCTTTTGATTAGTGTAGCTCTTCACTCATCCGCTCATTGTGTGTTTATCTGTGTATCTCCCCCGTCCGCCTCTATTAATGTCCCTGGCCGGTCTCTCAATCTTCCTTCCTGCTTATGGCTCTGGCTAAGCAATCACCTACCTTTGTTTATTGATCATTTGCTTGGCAGATCCTACCTACATCTACCTACATCTCTGTCAATGTTCACAGTCTGTTGGTCGACTATGAATCTATCAATCTGTCGACACACCGACGTGCCCATCTCTGATTCAATTGTACCCATCCAGCTTAGCAAACTATGGGTCGGTGTATCTATGAATCTATTTTACACACCTACTACCTATGAGCCTATCGATCTACCAACCAATTTATCAATTATCTCTTCATCTACATACGTCTACTATCTAACTATAATGTGCCTTTCAATCTGCCAACCAAACTTTGAGTAACTTAGCTCTTAATCTATTTACTATACTATGTACTATACTCTCTACCTGTGAGCCTATGATCCTATCAATATACCAACCGATTTATCAATCTCTTCATCTACATACATCTGCCTACCATGAGACTATGTACCTATCAGCCAACTGATCAGTTATGTCTTCATCTATATACATCTACTCTGTACCTATGAGCCTATGTACTTAACAATCTACCAGCTGATTTATCGATTAACTCTTTCTCTACATTTATCTACTATCTGCCCATGTATCTCTCAATCTACCAACCGATTATCAATTATCTGTACTCTACATACTATCTATGAGCTTATGATCCTATCAATCTGCCAACCGATTTATCGATTTTGTCTACATAAATCTACTGTCTACCTATGAGCCTATGATTCTATCAATCTATCACCCAATTAATCAATCTTTGCTTTTGTCTACATAGGTCTACTATCTACCTGTGAGTCTATGATCCTATCAATCTACCAACTGATTTATCAATTATCTCTTCATCTACATCCATCTATTATCTATGAGCTTATGATCCTATCAATCAATCTGCCAACCAATGTATCAATTATCGATTTTGTCTACATAAATCTACTCTACGTATGAGCCTATGTACCTACCACTCTGCCAACCAATCCATTGATTATCTCCAAATCTATTTACATGCCCCTGGACTATCTCCCTATGGTTCTGCGACCTATCCATCTATAACCAATCCATTGATTATCTCCAAATCTGTTTACATGCTCCTGGACTATCTCCCTATGGTTCTGCGACCCATCCATCTATAACCAATCCATTGATCATCTCCAAATCTGTTTACGTGCCCCTGGACTATCTCCCTATGGTTCTACAGACCCATCCATCTATAACCAATCCATTGATTATCTCCAAATCTATTTACATGCCCCTGGACTATCTCCCTATGGTTCCTACGGACCCATCCATCTATAACCAATCCATTGATTATCTCCAAATCTATTTACATGCCCCTGGACTATCTCCCTATGGTTCTATGGACCCATCCATCTATAACCAATCCATTGATTATCTCCAAATCTGTTTACGTGCCCCTGGACTATCTTCCTATGGTTCAGCGACCAATCCATCTATAACCAATCCATTGATTATCTCCAAATCTGTTTGCGTGCCCCTGGGCTATCTCCCTATGGTTCTATGGACCCATCCATCTATAACCAATCCATTGATTATCTCCAAATCTATTTACATGCCCCTGGACTATCTCCCTATGGTTCTATGGACCCATCCATCTATAACCAATCCATTGATTATCTCCAAATCTGTTTGCGTGCCCCTGGGCTATCTCCCTATGGTTCTATGGACCCATCCATCTATAACCAATCCATTGATTATCTCCAAATCTATTTACATGCCCCTGGACTATCTCCCTATGGTTCTATGGACCCATCCATCTATAACCAATCCATTGATTATCTCCAAATCTGTTTGCGTGCCCCTGGGCTATCTCCCTATGGTTCTATGGACCCATCCATCTATAACCAATCCATTGATTATCTCCAAATCTATTTACGTGCCCCTGAACTATCTCCCCTATGGTTCTGCGACCCATCCATCTATAACCAATCCATTGATTATCTCCAAATCTGTTTACGTGCCCCTGGACTATCTCCCTATGGTTCTACGGACCCATCCATCTATAACCAATCCATTGATTATCTCCAAATCTATTTACATGCCCCTGGACTATCTCCCTATGGTTCCATGGACCCATCCATCTATAACCAATCCATTGATCACCTGATCATGACTCTGTCAATCCACTTACATCCCTATATATCTATGTTTCTCTCTGTCGATGTCTCCACGTCCCTGTGGGTGGAGCTAGTGCAGTGGGGATGTCCAGAGGACACTGCCCTGTCCACTCAGCTGAGTCCAGCTCCTTCCTGCAGGGTCATTGACGGCCAGGACCTGCTGCCCTTGCTACTGGGCAGGGCCCAGCCTGGTCACGAGTTCCTGATGCATTACTGCGAGAGCTTCCTGCACGCGCCCGCTGGCACCAGGCGGAACGTGAGTGGCCAGCACTGGGCTACCTGTGTCCATCCTGAGGGCGCCCAGGCAGACCCTTCATTTAGCTTCCCAAAGCGCCCTAATGGCCCTTGCTCTCACTCTGGCCTCTGATTGGGGCGCTATAAGCCCTTATTTGAATATCCAGTCCGATTGGTTCCCCACACCCCATCATTTGCATACACACATCTGCAGTCTCATGGGTTCGGTGCAATCTGATTGGTCCTCTATAAACCCTTATTTGCATACCCAGTCCGATTGGTTCCCCACACCCCGTCATTTGCATACAGACCCATCTGCAGTCTCATGGGTCTGTGCAATCTGATTGGTCCTCTAGACACCCTTATTTGCATACCCAGTCCGATTGGTTCCCCACATCCCGTCATTTGCATACAGACCCATCTGCAGTCTCATGGGTCTGTGCAATCTGGTTGGTCCTCTATAAACCCTTATTTGCATACTCAGTTCGATTGGTTCCCCACACCCCGTCATTTGCATACACACATCTGCAGTCTCATGGGTCGGTGCAATCTGATTGGTCCTCTATAAACCCTTATTTGCATACCCAGTCCGATTGGTTCCTCAAATCCCGTCATTTGCATACAGACACATCTGCAGACTTGTGGGTCGGATGCAATCTGATTGGTCCTCTATAAACCCTTATTTGCATACCCAGTCCGATTGGTTCCCACACCCCATCATTTGCATACAGACACATCTGCAGTCTTATGGGTCGGATGCGATCTGATTGGTCCCTCTATAAACCCTTATTTGCATACCCAGTCCCATTGGTTCCCCACATCCCGTCATTTGCATACAGACACATCATCCGCAGTCTCATTGGTCGGATGCAACCTGATGCCTTTTTGGTCCACACCCAGCGATGCTCAGGGGTTGCTCCTGGCTCTGCACTCAGCAATTACTCCTGGGGGTGCTCGGGGACCCTATGGGATGCCGGGATGGAACCAGTTTGGCCCAGTGCAATGGCGGTGGTCCAATCCACCATGCATGCACACACAGGTCCATTTTCTGCAGCACACTGCCATAATCTCCTGCAAGAACAGGCGTTCCTCTCCTTTGCATGTCCACTTGCTTCTGCAGAGCAGCTGCCCACCCCCACACCCACCCCCACCTCTCCGTCCCTGTCCCTGTGCAGGAGGAGCCGTGTGGAAGATCCATTACACCACCCCTCGCTTCCACCCCGGGGCGCTGGCGCCTGCTACGGCAGAGGCGTCTGTCCTTGCTCGGGCCCCGGCCTCCACCACGATCCGCCTCTGCTCTTCGACCTGGCCAGGGACCCGGTGAGACCCGCGTCCTCACGGTGCACAACGAGCCCCAGTTCCAGGAGGTAGTGGACAGGGTCAGGCGTGCAGTAGAGGCGCATCAGCGGACCTCCACCCCGTCCCTTGCAGCTGGACTCGGGGAATATTTGGAAACCGTGGCTGCAGCCGTGCTGTGGGCCCTTTCCGCTGTGTTGGTGCTACCGAGAGGGAGACACACCCTGAGAACCAGGGTCCCATCTCTGCACCACTCCAGGGTGGAATGCATGAAGGCACCTCAGCCCATTTCATGGTGCATGAACAACTACAGCTTTGCACCTCATTGCACGGTGCATGAACAATTATGTGCATGAACAGCTTTGCACAGGGTGAGAGGAAAAGCAAAGGGTCCCCCCATGGGGCGGACGCCGGGTCCCACATCTGGGAGATGCCACCAGCTCTGGGCACAGCTCCTACGTCGACACCGGCTTCTATGTGCTCGGTGCCACGGAACAGAGCCGCAAACATATTGGGTTGGCACTGAAAGTGGAAGTCTCCATGTGCCTTGCCCAGCTGCCCTCAGCAATCCTGGGTTTTGCCTCTTTTGCAAATTCCAGGGTGTGTCTCATGCACAGGGAGTTAATGAATGTCCATCTGAAAATTCTGCTGCAGAGCTTAGGCTCAGAGCGAGGCTGAGATCATGGAAAAATACCCAAGGCAGATGCCAGGCAAGAGTCTGGTAGACCGGGCACCCTCTGGAGCTATTGCCAAGAGCCCAATTTCCGTTTAAAAGCGCTTGCAGGAAACTCTTTTCTGTAATTTCCTGCATTTCCTGTAATACAAAGACCGGGTGTTCTTATAAGACCCACCAAAAGAGCCATTAGTTAACTTAGTCCTGGGCTAAGTTCTGATCTTCTGATTTTTGCCAATAAATTTTTCTACTTTCCAACTCTGAGTCTGAGCATATTTATTACTCTCTATGTTATTATTCTGTATCAGTTATTAATCTTTTATTACTCTATTATTCAATATTTTTTTTTTGCTTTTTGGGTCACACCCAGCGATACTCAGGGGTTGCTCCTGACTCTGCATCAGGAATTACTCCTGGGGGTGCTCAGGGGACCCTATGGGATGCCGGGGATGGAACCAGGTTGGTCACGTGCAAGGCAAACGCCCTCCCTGCTGTGCTATCGCTCCGGATCCATATTCAATATCTTCATTTTTTGAAACCTGGGAATCAAAAACAGGCCCAGGCTGGTATTTCTGCTCTCCTGCACTAGCGGTTTCCCCTTTGCAGCTATTTTTATCTGTGCTCTGACAAGCCCGGGCTGGCTCAGAGGCTCTTGGCTCTGCTCCCAGGCACGGCCTTGCTCCTCCCAGGAGCCTACGCTGCATTGGTTCCGGTGTCCATGCAGCTGGGACAGAACGTCCAGCATCCGCCTTGGCCCCTGGACACTGCATCAGACCCTGGGACGTGCCCCCACCCAGCTTAGCCTGGGCCAGGGGCTGCGGTGCGCGTTGCAATACGCACCCTTAGAAATGCAACTCGGCCTTTTGCAACGTGCAAGCCTCCAGGTCAGCCCCGTGGACACCAGGCCGAGAGCCCAGCAGCTGAGGGCCAGCCCTGGTTTTGCAGAATCCCGGTCACCCCTCTGTGCCTCGCGCGCCTGCGCTGGGCCTTGGACGCGCCAAGCCCTGCGCGCCTGCGGCCCTCTCCTAAATCCCAGCTGGGAAAACCAGTTTCTCCCCACCCCGAGATAATTAAGAGGCAGAACAATGGGGGCAGCAGGGGGGCCCCTGGCGTGCACCTGGCTGCAATCTCCAGCCCGGCTGGGGTGGCGCTGGCGTGGGCGCAGCGCCCAGGGGCCAAGGTCCAGGTGCCCGCGGGGCGCGCGCTCGGCCATGGCACCCTCTGCATGGACGCAAGGACGCGCCTTACCTGTCTCCAGGTGCTTGGGACCCCCTTAGCAGGGGCTGGGGGGCTAGAGGGGTGAGGGGCAGTTTTGGCTAGCACTGGGCTATAAATAATGCGCACCCGGGGTGCCCAAAGCGCACAGAGGCTCAGATTCCCAATAGGAACGCGGGTGTAGACGTTGCAGGGGGCGCATATAGGTGGGAGCGTGCCTGGGGGGCGCATATAGGGTGGGGAGCGCCTGGGGGACCTAGACCCCTGTGGGGGTTGAGAAACAGGAAGCGAGAGTGGGGGAGTCCCGTGCGCGCAGGCGCACGGTTTGGTGCTGGGTATGGGGCCAAATGCAAACCAGGCCTCGACCCTCCTGTGTCTCCTTCTCCAGTGCTCTCTCTCCCTTGCAAGCTGGGACCCTCCCTCCCTTCCTCTCCGGGTCCAGGCGTCCAGGGGCCTTTTTCTGAAGCACCCAGGCCCTCTCCACACACACACACCCTTCGGCTCCCGGGTCTCAAAGGCTCTGAGGCCTTCCTGTCCACTCCTAGCCTCTAGAGTCCACATCTAGTCCACGCCAAAGCGGCCTGTTCTTCACCCCCTGCACTCCTTAAGGCTCTGTTGGGGCCCCGTCCAAAGCAAGATGCAATTCCCAGATGCCTCCTGAGCATGCCTTCCTGCCTCCAAGCCCAAATGCCTATAACAGGCACGTCCAGAACCCACCAATCCCCGGAACTGCAGAAAAGCCCCCAACAGGAGCAGTCAAGAACGCCCTCCCGGGGAAGGCCTTAGCTACGGCCACTCCGAGGGTCCCCTGAGCGCTCCAGGAAGGATTCCTGGGCCCAGAGCCAGGAGTGAGCTTTGGAACACAGCCTGCTGTCAGTCAAAAGACAAAAGAGAGAAGAAAATCCCTGGTGGGGACTGGCTAAGGGGATTATGGATCAGCATTGATCTTCTAAGCCAAAAGCGTCCTTCTGTGCCGTCCCATCACCCTAGGAGGGCACCCAGGAGGGGTGAGGGACCCCTGCAGCTAGGAACCCCCTACCCAGAGCTTGCCTTATCCTTTGATGCAGGGCAACAAGCCCCTAAGCCTTGTATGTCGGCCAAGGGGTGACAGGTTGGCGTTTACCTGTTGCCCTGATGCACGCAGCCCCCAAGATCCCTGCAGGTGCCTGGAAGTTCTCTCTGTTGCATCTTCTTGGTGGAATCCTTGCAACTTTGGGCTCTGGGGCAGGTGCCTGCGCCATGCCTCGGTCCATCTGTGCAGAAGCTAGCAGGTGGCTGGGCTGGTGGTTGCTACGGAGCTTCCCGGAGCGTTGAAATCCAGGCTCTGGGAGTCAGGGTTGAAGCAGCTCCATGCAGATTCCAGTTAGGCAGATGTGTGGGAACAGGCAAGGAAAAGAGACTCCGGGACGCTGGGCTATTTTTTAAGACAATTGTGCAGAGAGAGGGTGAGAAAATGGACCCTTTGGGTGGCAGTGAGAGCAAAGCACAGAGAGCCAGGTTCAATCCCTGCTATCCCATAGGGTCCCCCCGAGCACCCCCAGGAGTAATTCCTGAGTGCAGAGCCAGGAGCAACCCCTGAGCATCGCTGGGTGTGGACCAAAAAGGCATCAGGTTGCATCCGACCAATGAGACTGCGGATGATGTGTCTGTATGCAAATGACGGGATGTGGGGAGCCAATCGGACTGGGTATGCAAATAAGGGTCTATAGAGGACCAATCAGATTGCATCCGACCCATGAGACTGCAGATGTGTCTGTATGCAAATGACGGGATGTGGGGAGCCAATCGGACTGGGTATGCAAATAAGGGTTTATAGAGGACCAATCAGGTTGCATCCAGCCCATGAGACTGCAGATGTGGTCTGTATGCAAAATGACGGGACGTGGGGAACCAATCGGACTGGGTATGCAAATAAGGGTTGATAGAGGACCAATCAGATTGCATCCGACCCATGAGACTGCAGATGTGTCTGTATGCAAATGACGGGGTGTGGGGAACCAATCGGACTGGGTATGCAAATAAGGGTTTATAGTGGACCAATCAGATTGCATCCGACCCATGAGACTGCAGATGTGTCTGTATGCAAATGACGGGATGTGTGGAACCAATCGGACTGGGTATGCAAATAAGGGTTTATAGAGGCCCAATCAGATTGCATCCCACCCATGAGACTGCAGATGTGTCTGTATGCAAATGACGGGATGTGGGGAACCAATCGGACTGGGTATGCAAATAAGGGTTTATAGAGGCCCAATCAGATTGCATCCGACCCATGAGCCTGCAGATGGGTCTGTATGCAAATGATGGGATATGGGGGAGCCAATCGGACTGGGTATGCAAATAAGCGTTTATAGAGGCCCAATCAGGTTGCATCCAGCCCATGAGACTGCAGATATTTCTGTATGCAAATGACGGGATGTGGGGAGCCGATCGGACTGGGTATGCAAATGAGGGTTTATAGAGGACCAATCAGAGGGCGGAGTGATAGTAGAGCAGGGAGGCTGTGCCATCCTACCGTAATGCTTGTATGTGTGGGCTCCTAAAGCCAAGGATCTTGGGAACATCAGCAATTCCTGTCTCTGCCTCATTTTCCCCACAGGGCCTCTCTCTGTCTCCTGCCCATCATCTGTTCACTGGTGAAGACCTTCCCGGCTGCAGCAGCGAATGCCGTGAAACCAAACATTCTTCTGATTATGGCTGATGACCTGGGAATTGGGGACCTAGGTTGCTATGGGAACCATACTCTGAGGTACTGTGTGTGTGTATGTGCATGTGTGTGCGTGTGTGTGTGGGGTTACTGGGGCACTTTAGTTTCTTATTAATATTTTTATACTGCCGTGAGATATACAATTACATGATGTCCATGATGGGTTTCAGGCATAGCGTGATCCAGCACCCGTCCCTCCACCAGTGCCCATTTCCCACCACCAATGTCCCCAATTTCTTCCCCCTCCCCAAGCCTGTCTCTATGGCAGATACTTTGTCTCTCTCTGTCTCTGTCTCTGTCTCTATCTCTATCTCTTTTACACATTGTGACTTGCCATACATCCATTTAGAGGTTATGTATATCCCTTTGCCTACATCCAATGCTCAGTTCTAGGCTGGCGTTACCATTTCCAACAATTAGTAGAACACTCCTATATTTATATTATACCCCAATGCGATAGACTGTTACAAAGCTGTCCATGGTTGGGTTTCAGGCATAGCGTGATCCAGCACCCCGTCCCTCCACCAGGGCGCATTTCCCACCACCAATGTCCCCCTGATTCCCTCCCCCTACCCCAGCCTGACTCTATGGCACTTTCTTTCTTTATCTCTTCTCTCTCTCTCTCTCTCTTTCTCTCTCCGTCTCTGTCTCTCTCTCTCTCCCTTCTCTTACACACTGTGAATTGTAATACATACACATAGAGGTTATCATCTGTATCTTTTGTATTCCGAGGAACTTTAAACCCACATAGATTTCAGCTGAAGACACAGCACAGCGGGTCGCTCCTGGCTCTGCACTCAGGAATTACTCCTGGGGGTGCTCGGGACCCTATGGGATGCTGGGGATGGAACCAGGTTGGTCACGTGCAAGGCAAATGCCTTCTCTGCTGAGTGATGGTTCTGGCCCCTCTCAGCCTCCTGTTATCTACGCCCCGAGCTATATTTTCCAAGTATCTTCTTTATGCATCTGTGTCTCTTATGACATTCCAAGTGTAGGAGGTCTTTAAGCGGATGGAAGTCTCAGGTCATCCTCACGGTGCTGTCTGGGGGTCCTGACCTTCCTTTACTATTTAGGACCCCCAATATTGACCGGCTTGCAGCAGATGGCGTGAGACTGACCCAGCACCTGGCGGCCGCCCGCTGTGCACCCCAAGCCGAGCCGCCTTCCTCACGGGCCGACACGCCTTCCGCTCAGGTGAGCATCACACACGCTGGAAACTTTGCAAGCTCTGTGTTCTTGGGTGCAGTTTAGAGGGCAGACCCCTGGCTGGGAAGAGAAGATGCACATTTGTAAGAAGCACTGACATCTCCACTTATAAGAAGGAAAAATAGGATTTGTTGCCCATTGGGATGGATGCAATGGGATGCAATTGATCCATCCCAATGTTTGTAATTGCATCCATAGGGATTGTTATACACGGGCATTTTCCCATGTTGTCGGAGAATGCTGGGTTCCCCTGAAAAATCGAGGAGCAGGCACAGAGGATGAAGAGGAAGAGAGAGAGAGACAGAGACAGAGAGAAAGAGAGAGATGTTATATTATCCATTATAAGGGATAATAGATAATAGATCCATTATATAGATGATAATAGATTCTATAGATGATAGGTCATAGATTCTATAGATGTTGGGTCATAGATTCTATACATGATGGGTAATAAATTCTATAGATAATGGGCCATAGATTCTATAGATTATGAGTCATAGATTCTATAGATGGAGAATAGATTCTATAGATAGATTGATATACATTCTATAGATGGATGGTTAATCCATTCAGCACCTAGATACATGAGTGGGCAATGACAGATCGGATGGACAGACAGTCGATGTGTGGATGAATGTATATCAGGTTGGACGCTGGGCACCATTAATGGACGCGAGACGCATATATGTTAAGTTGAATGGATTGGTGGTACATCAGATGATCGTTGGGTGAAGGAATATAAATATAATGGATGGATAGATATTTGTGTGGATGCTGGTACATTGGATGCAGAAATGAAGGTTTGGGTGAAAATAGTTGGATGAATAGAAGTTAGTTGGATGATGGATGGATGGATGGATGGGTGGATGGATGGGTGAATGGATGGATGGATGAATCCATTCATCCATCCACCGATCCATCCACCCACCCATCCATTCATCCATCCATCATCCATCCAACCATCCATCCATTCATCCAACCATCCATCTATCCACCATCCATCCATCCATCCACCCACCTATCCATCCATCCATCCATCCATGCATCCATCCATCCATCTATCCATCCACCATCCATCCACCATCCATCCACCCATTTACCCATCCATCCATCCATCCATCCAGCATCCATCTATCCAGCATCCATCCATCCATCCATGCATCTATCCATCCATGCATTCATCCATCCTCCATCCAACCATCCACCCATCCACCCATCCACCCACCCATCCACCCATCCATCCATCCATCCACCATCCATCCATCCATCCACCCATCCATCCAGCATCCATCCATCCACCATCCATCCATCCACCCATCCCTCCACCCACCCATCCATCCATCCATCCATCCCTCCGTACACCCATCCATCCATACATCCATCCGTCTATTCATCCATCCATCCATCCATCCATCCATGCATCTATCCATCCACCATCCAACCATCCACCCATCCACCCACCCATCCATCATCCATCCATCCATCCATCTATCTACCATCCATCCATCCACCATCCATCCACCCATTCACCCATCCATCCATCCAGCCAGCATCCACCCATCCACCATCCATCCATCCATGCATCTATCCATCCATGCATTCATCCATCCACCATCCAACCATCCACCCATCCACCCACCCATCAACCCATCCATCCATCCACCATCCATCCATCCATCCACCCATCCATCCATCCACCCATCCCCCACCCACCCATCCATCCATCCGCCCATCCATCCATCCCTCCGTACACCCATCCATCCATACATCCATCCGTCTATTCATCCATCCATCCACCCACCCACCCATCCACCCACCCATCCATCCATCCACCCATCCATCCATCCGTCCATCCATCCATCCCTCCGTACACCCATCCATCCATCCATCCATCCGTCTATTCATCCATCCATCCACCCACCCACCCATCCACCCACCCATCCATCCATCCATCCATCCATCCATCCCACCCATCCATCCATCCATCCATCCATAGACGGTGACGGATCAGGGTGGATTTCTGGGATAATATTGAACAGAAAACTGGAGTTTAGATTGCGGACTAGAACCAAGTCTTGGTAGAAAGAGAAATCACTCGACCATAAACAGGTGTGAAACCCTCGGGTCTTCAGAGACCCTGAATCATCCCTATTGGAGCTTGGACAATACCCAGTTGTGTACAAGCCGGTTTTCACCCAGCAAATCCACTCCAGTGGCCCTACCTGGGCATGTCCAAGGTGCCCATCATGGAGACCTATGTGGGTTCAGCCCCATGTTGAAGCCCCCTACCGCATCCCAGCCTCAGGCAGTGACGGAGACCCTCCGGTTTGCTTGCAGGCATGGATGCCAGCAACGGTACCGTGCCCTGCAGTGGAACGCGGGCTCAGGGGCCTCCCCCCCAGAACGAGACCACCTTTGCCAGACTCTTACAGCGAAGGCTACGCCACAGGGCTCATTGGTAAGTGACAGGCACAGTTGTGTTATTGTGGGTCCAAGGTGTGACGGGTACAACAGAAATTGCTCTGGGGGCTGCAAAGCCAGCTCAGAGGGTGCCAGGCAGGCACGTGGGGGTCCCCAATGCCATGCCTAGGGGTCCCCTGGCACCTGCAAGAGTGACCTGTGCAATCTGTCAGGGTGTGGCCACAACTGAGCCAAGTCACAATCACAAGTTTCTGTCTGAGCCTGGTCTGTGTTAATTCCTCGGATACACCCCTGCTCCATGATGTCTGTGGCATTCCCTAACTTTTTATTTGATAGGGATCCATGATATTGCGTAATTTATAGGATTTTCCCTCACCTTTTATTTTAGTTTCTGTTAAATTCTATCATTTCTGTGATTTTCCTCAATTTTTGTTTTAACGTTATATTGCATAATTTCTATGATTTTCCTCTTTTTATTTTAAAGTTTCCTTTATATTCAATCTTTTCTATGACATTCCTCTTTTTATTTTAAAGTTTCCACTATATTCCATAATTTCTATGATTTTCCTCACTTTTTATTATGACGTTATATTGCATAATTTCTATGATTTTCCTCTTTTTAATTTTAACGTTATATTGCATGATTTCTATGATTTCCCACTTTTTTATTTTAATGTTATATTGCATAATTTCTATGATTTTCCTCTTTTTTATTTTAATGTTATATTGCATAATTTCTATGATTTTCCTCTTTTTTAATTTTTAACGTTATATTGCAAAATTTCTACGATTTCCTCTTTTTAATTTTAACGTTATATTGCATGATTTCTATGATCTCCCACTTTTTTATTTTAATGTTATATTGCATAATTTCTATGATTTTCCTCTTTTTTAATTTTTAACGTTATATTGCATGATTTCTATGATTTCCCACTTTTTATTTTAACGTTATATTGCATAATTTCTATGATTTTCCTCTTTTATTTTAATGTTATATTGCATAATTTCTATGATTTTCCTCTTTTTTAATTTTAACGTTATATTGCATGATTTCTATGATCTCCCACTTTTTCATTTTAATGTTATATTGCTTAATTCTATGATTTTCCTCTTTTTTATTTTAATGTTATATTGCATAATTTCTATGATTTTCCTCTTTTTCATTTTAATGTTATATTGCTTAATTCTATGATTTTAATCTTTTTTTATTTTAACGTTATATTGCATAATTTCTATGATTTTCCACTTTATTTTAATGTTATATTGCGTAATTTCTATGATTTTCCTCACTTTTTATTTTAGTTTCTGTTAAATTCCATCATTTCTATGATTTTCCTCACTTTTTATTTTAGTTTCTGTTAAATTCCATCATTTCTATGATTTTCCTCACTTTTTATTTTAACGTTATATTGCATAATTTCTATGATTTTCCTCTTTTTATTTTAAGGTTAACTTACATTCCTTAATTTCTTTGACATTCCTCACTTTTTATTTTATGTGTTTCTATTATAGTCCATAATTTCTGATTTTTCACATTTTTTTATTTTAACATTTATGTTCTATCCATAATTTCTATAATTTCCCACTTTTATTTTAACGTTTGTTATAGTCCATAATTTCTATGATTTTCCTCGTTTTTATTTTAGTTTCTGTTATATTGCATAATTTCTATGATTTTCCTCTTTTCTTATTTTAAAGTTTCTTTATATTCCATAATTTCTATAATTTTCCTCACTTTTTTATTTTAAAGTTTCTGTTATATTCCATAGTTTATATGATTTTCCTCACTTTTTATTTTAACGTTGGTTATAGTCCATAATTTCTATGATTTTCCTCTTTTTATTTCAGTTTCCTTTATATTCCATAATTTCTATGACATTCCTCACTTTATATTTTATAGGTTTTATTATATTCCATAATTTCTATGATTTCCCTCACTTTATTTCAGTTTCTGTTATATTCCATAATTTCTGATTTTCCTCTTTTTTTATTTTAAACTTTCCTTTATATTTCATAATTTCTATGACGTTCCTCAATTTTTATTTTTTCTATTATAGTCTGTAATTTCTGATTTTTTACGCTTTTTATTTTAATATTTCTGTTCTATTTCATAATTTCTATTTTTCTTACTTTTTTATTTTTTATAGTTTCTATTACGTTACGAGTTTTATGGTTTTCTTGCTTTTTTAATTTACTTTTTTATTATATTCCATAATTTCTATGACATTCCTCACTTTTTACTTTATAGGATTTATTATATCCCATAATTTCTATGATATTCCACATTTTATTTTGTATTTTATATTATACTCCATAATTTCTATGATTTTTTCTCACTTTTCATCTTAATGTTATATTTCATAATTTCTAGGATTTGCCACACTTTTAATTTTTTAGTCTTTATTACATTTCATAATTTCTATGACATTCCTCACTTTTTGTTTTAATGTTTCCATTATAATCCATAATTTCTAGGATTTGCCTCACTATTTTAATTTCTATATACTCTATAATTTCTGATTTTTCTCACATTTTAATTTAGTTTTTCTTATATACCATAATTTCCGGCATTCCTCACTTTCTATTTTAAAGTTTCCTTTATATTCCGTCATTTCTATAATTTTCCTCACCTTTTTATTTTATAGTTTTTATTATGTTCCATAATTTCTGTAATATTCCTATTTTTATTTTGTAGTTTCTATTATATTATAATTTCTGTCATATTCATGTTTTTATTTTGTAGTTTTTTATAATAAACCATAATTTCTATAACATTTCTCACATTTCATTTTAATTATATTCCATAATTTCTGTAATATTCCTATTTTTATTTGTAGTTTCCTTTATATTCATAATTTTTATGATTTTCTCACTTTTTAATATAGTTTTTATTATATTCCATAATTCCTATGATTTTTCTCACTTTTCACTTTAACGTTTGTTAAATAATTTGTATTTTAACGTTTGTTCAATAACGCTTGTTAAATAATTTAATGTTTGTTAAATAATAACATTTGTTCCGTAAATTCTGACATTTCTCACGTTTTATCTGTTTCTGTTACATTCCATAATTTCTATGATTTTCCTCACTTTTTCTTTTTGTTTCTATTATATTCCATATTTCTATGGTTTTCCTCACTTTTATTTTATTGTTTTTATCATATTCCATAATATCTATGATTTTCCTCAATTTCTATTTTATAGTTTCTGTTGCATTGCATAATTTCCATGACTTTCCTCACTTTTTTAATTTATAGCTTTAATTATATTCCATTCCATTATATACTCCATAGTATATTCTATGATTTTTCTATTTTTTAGTTTAGTTTTTATCATATACTATAATTTCTATGACATTCCTCACTTTTTGTTTCATCGTGGCTATTATGTTCCATAATTCCCATGATTTTTCTCACTTTTTAATTTAGTTTTTCTTATAGTCATTAATTCCTATGATTTTTCCTCGCTTTCCATCATCTACTTTCTATTTTATCATTTCTTTGATTTTCCTCATTTTTATTTCAGTTTCTATTATAGTCCAGTTTCTATATCATTCACTTTTATTTATTATAGTTTCTATTATATTGGCTAGTTTCTATGACAATCGTCACTTTTTAAAATTTCTAATCTAAAAAAATAAAATTTCTAATATATATTCCTCTGTCCCCAATTTCATGATTTTCCTATTGCCAACAAATTTCTTCTACTAGCCTCTAACCATCAATTTCTATGATATCCCATATCCAGATGTCGCTTATATTTCTGTGTCCATCGATTTTTATGATATTTGTCACTTTTCCAAATTTCTATTATACTGCTCCGCCCATCAAGTTCAATTGTCCCTAGCTTTTACTATTATATAACATAAATTTATATTAAATTTAAATATTATTAAATATAAAATATATAATATGTAATAATATAATATATAAAATATATATTATATGAAATATATAAAATATATTTTATAAAAATATATAATATATAAATAGATTATATATATGTTAATAGATTAAATATATAAATATATTAAATATAAATTTATATATAATATATAAATCATTATATATTTAATATGTAAATTATATAAAATATAGATCTATAAAATATATAAAATATTATATTTCTCTGTCCAACAATTTATATGATACTCTTTTGTCGATCCGTTTCTATTATATTTCCTTGTGCACAAACTCATATTTTTTGCTCATAAATGTCTATTTTATTCTCATTATTAACATTTCTATTCTGTTTCCGTCTCCATCAATTTCTATGATATTCTTCTGTCCATCAACTTTTATTATATTGCATCCAACCAATGAGACTGCAGATGGGCCTGTATGCAAATGACTGGATGTGGGGAACCAATCGGACTGGGCATGCAAATAAGGGTTTCTAACAGACTAATCAGATTGCATCTGACCCATGAGACTGCAGATGTGTCTATGCAAATGACCGGATGTGGGGAGCCTATCGGACTGGGTATGCAAATAAAGGTTTCTAGAGGACCAATCAGATTGCATCCGACCCATGAGACTGCAGATGTGTCTGTATGCAAATGACAGGATGTGGGGAGCCAATCGGACTGGGTATGCAAATAAGGGTTTCTAGCGAACCAATCAGATGCCATTGACCCATGAGACTGCAGATGTGTCTGTATGCAAATGGTGGGATTTGGGGAACCAATAGGACTGGGTATGCAAATCATGGCTTTTAAGAGGACCAATTAGAGGGCCAGAGTGATAATACAGCAGTTGCCTTGCATATGTGTCTCTATGCAAATGACGGGGGTGTGGCGAACCAATCAGCCTGGCTCTGCAAATCAGGGCTTTTAAGAGAACCAATCAGAGCCCCAGATTATAGCAGCTCAGGGAGGGCGTTATTTTTCAATGTCCCCACGTCTGCCTTTAGGCAAATGGCATCAGGGCTTGAATTGTGCCCAGCGAGGTGACCACTGCCACCACCCGCTGCGCCCACGGCTTTGACGCCTTCTACGGAATGCCCTTCACGCTGGTCAACGACTGCCACCCTGCCCGGCCGCCCGAGGTGGACGCCAGGCTCCGAGCCCGCCTCTGGCTCTGCACCCAGGCGCTGGCCCTCGCAGTGGTCACTCTGGCCGTGGGCAGGGCCAGCCGCCTGCTGGGCGTGTCCTGGACGCTGGTGGCCACCGGCGCCGGCCTGGGGCTGCTCTTCTTCGGGGCCTGGTACTGCAGCTTCGGGTTCGTGCGGCGCTGGAACTGCCTGGTCATGCGTGGACACCGGGTGACCGAGCAGCCCATGGACCTGGACTCAGCGCCAGGAAGATCAGACGAGAGCTGTGACGTTTGTGCAGAGGTAACACCATGCACACACACACACACACACACACACAACAGCTGATTTGGCAATGTCCACTCTGGGTTTGCTGACCACACCCAGCAATGCTCAGGGCCGACACCCGGCTCTGTGCTCGGGGCTGACTCTTGGCTCAGTGCTCGGGGCTGACTCCCGGCTCTGTGCTTGGGGCTGACTCCCGGCTCTGTGCTGGGCTGACCCCGGCCCTGGCTCAGGGCTGACTCCCGCTCTGTGCTCAGGGCTGACTCCCGGCTCTGTGCTCAGGGGGCTGACTCCCGGCTCTGTCCTTGGGGCTGACTCCGCTCTGCGCCGGCTGACTCGGCTCTGCGCCGGCGCTGACTCCCCGGCTCTGTGCTCGGGGCTGACTCCTTGTCTCTGTGCTCGGGGCTGACTCCCGGCTCTGTGCTCGGGGCTGACTTCTGGCTCTGTGCTCGGGGGCTGACTCCGGCTCTGTGCTCGGGGCTGACTCTCGGCTCTGTGCTCGGGGCTGACTCCCGGCTCTGCGCTCGGCGCTGACTCCCGCTCTGTGCTCGGGGCTGACTCCTGTCTCTGCGCTCGGCGCTGACTCCCGGCTCTGTGCTCGGGGCTGACACCCGCCTGCGCCGGGCTGACTCCAGTCTCTGTGCTCGGGGCTGACTCCGGCTCTGTGCTCGAGGCTGACTCCCAGCTCAGTGCTCAGGATCACGCCTACTGAGCTTGTGGGACCCTCTGGGATCCTGATAATTGGACCCAGCTTTGCCGTGTGCAAAGCAAATTCGCCTCCCTTGCCCCCACGACCACACCAACACCCCCACTCTCTGTCCAGTCTTCGGGGTGACCTCACTTCTGTCCTTTCCCTATTCTCTCGCCTCTCTTTGGGGTCAGTGTCCATGGCAGTATCCCGTGTTGCGGGGGGGGGGGCCGGCGGGACACGGCTGTGGGGTGTGATCTGCAGCTTGGGGTCTCCATACGAGACACCGGCACGGACCCTTCCTGCTGTTCCTGTCCCTGCTCCACGTCCATGTCCCCTGACCACCAGCCCGGCCTCTCCGCGGGCAGAGCCAGCACGGCCTGTATGGAGACAACGTGGGGGAGATGGACAGTCTAGTGGGTGAGTCCCGCCACTTGCTCACGCACCGGTTGTGTGCTCAGAGTGTGCACGTGTGTGTCTGTTAGCACAACACAGTGGCAGAGATGAGTGCGGCCACGGCCAGCAGCAAGGGCTGGACGGTGCGGAAGGTGCCGGTACTGGGTATTGTCAGCATTTCTGTGCCTTGCTGCATATAGGGTTATTTATATTTGATTTGTCTATATTTATTGTACATGGATTTTATATGCATTTATTTTTGTTTTATGCGTATTTTATGTTTTATATGAATTTATGATGCATGATTTATTTTTAATGAATATTTTGTTATGCCACTGTGATGTATGATATGTTTTATCTTATGTTTTTATTTGTATATATTTAAATCTATATGATATGAATTTATTTTTTCATATCAAAAGGAAAAAAATATTTGTATTTATATTTAGATTTTTATCATGTGACAGGATGTATGGAGATGTTACTGGTGCCCACTCTAGCAAATGGATGAACAATGGGAAGACAAGTGATATTAGTGATGTATATTTAGATTTTATATAATTTTTGAATTTTATATTCATATTTTTATTTATGTTTCATAGAAATTTATTTTATGTAAAGTTATTTATATTGTTTATTTTTATATGTTTCATAGATATTTTATATAAATTTAAATTTTTATATAAATTTATTTTATATAAATTTATTTATATTTTATATTTTTATGAATGTTTCATATAAATTTATTTTATGTAAGTTTTTTTATTTTATTATGTTTCATATAAATTAATGTCTATTTTATATTCATATTTGTTTTATAAAAACGTATTTTATAGAGAGATTTATTTAAATTTTATATAACTTCATTTTATATAAATTCTTTTTTAATTCATATTTATCCATATATTTTACAGAAATTTATTTTTGTGCATGCATTTTACATAAACTTATTTTTACTTTGTATTCATACAGTTTATATAAATTTATGTTATATAAATATATTTTACGTATATCTGTTAAACTTATATATTTATGATTTTTATTTAATCATAAATAAATATTATTCATAAATACATATAATATGTATCACTGTCACTGTATCACTGTCTTCCCGTTCATCATCGATTTGCTCAAGCTGGCCCCAGTAACATCTCCATATGTCCTGTCTCATGCTAGTAGAGCCCAAGGCACCTGCTTGCTCCAGGAACATAAAGAGCCCCAATCCATTCCGGAATGAGGTTTATAATTGTTATTGGTATTTGACATATATCAAATACAACACGGGTAGCTTGCCAGGCTCTGCCGTGCAGGTAGCATACTCTTGTAGGCACCTCTAAGTCCAGCATTTATTGATGAACCGCAGAGCCGCCAAAGCCGGCTGCGTGAGCCGGGTGCTGATAATATGATAATATGACATATGATAATATGTATAAAATATGTATAATAATCATATACATATGATAATATGTATAAATAATGTATAAATATAAAATATAACTAAATAAAATGTATTATATATAAATATATTTATAGGGGCAGGAGCAATAGTCCAGCGGGGGAGGGCGTTTGCCTTGCACGTGACCAACCTGGTTTCATTCCCAGCATCCCATAGGGTCCCCCCAAGCACCCCCAGGAGTAATTCCTGAGTGCAGAGCCAGGAGCAACCCCCTGAGCATCCCAAGTGGTACCCAAAAAAGGCATCAGGTTGCATCCGACCAATGAGACTGCGGATGATGTGCCTGTATGCAAATGACGGGGTGTGGGAACTAATCGGACTGCGTATGCAAATAAGGGTTTATAGAGAACCAATCAGATTACATCCGACCCATGAGACTGCAGATGTGTCTATGCAAATGACGGTATGTGGGGAACCAATCGGACTGCGTATGCAAATAGGAGATTATAGCGGACCAATCAGAGGCCTGGAGTGATAGCAGAGCAGGGAGGGCGTTTGCCTTGCACGTAACCAACCTGGTTCCATCCCAGCATCCCATAGGGTCCCCCGAGCACCCCCAGGAGCAATTCCTGAGCGCAGAGCCAGGGGGAGCCCCCTGAGCACCCCAGGAGTAATTCCTGATGCAGAGCCAGACTTGCAGGCTCTGAACTCTCTGTCCTTCTGTCCAGGGGCGGTCCTGGACGCCGTGGACCAGCACGGTCTGAGGAACTCCACCTTCGTCTACTTCACATCTGACCACGGGGGACACCTGGAGGCGAGAGGCCAGGGCGGGCAGCTGGGCGGCTGGAACGGGATCTACAGAGGTCAGTGGGTGCTGGGGGCTCCTGCAGGGATATTATTGGAGTTTGAGTGGGGGAAGCTTAAGGGGCTCGGACTTGTCCACGCTTGAGGCATCCTTGACCAAAGACCATCCATGGTCACCTCCAAACCTGCTGAGGTTAGCCCTGAGCATCGCTGGTGTGGCCCAAAACGGCATCAGGTTCCAAGAACCAATGAGACTGCAGATGTGTCTGTATTATGCAAATGACGGGATGTGGGGGAACCAATCGGACTGGGTATGCAAATAAGGATCTATAGAGGACCATTCAGGTTGCATCTGACCATGAGAGTGAAGATTGTATGCAAATGACGGGATGTGGGGAGCCAATCGGACTGGGTATGCAAATAAGGGTTTCTAGAGGACCCGCTTGCACCGACCGAGTCTGCGATGTGTCTGTATGCAAATGACGGGATGTGGGGAACCAACGAACTGGGTATGCAAATAAGGGTTATAGAGGCCCAACAGGTGACTGACCATGAGGAAGATTGTATGCAAATGACGGGATGTGGGGAGCCAATCCGACTGGGTATGCAAATAAGGGTTTATAGAGGACCAATCAGATTGCATCTGACCCATGAGACTGCAGATGTCTGTATGCAAATGAAGGGATGTGGGGAGCCAATCGGACTGGGTATGCAAATAAGGGTTTATAGAGGACCAATCAGATTGCATCTGACCCAGGAGACTGCAGATGGTGTCTGTATGCAAATGACAGGGATGTGGGGAGCCAATCGGACTGGGTATGCAAATAAGGGTTTCTAGAGGACCAATCAGCTTGCATCCGACCCATGAGTCTGCAGATGTGTCTGTATGCAAATGACGGGATGTGGGGGAACCAATCGAACTGGGTATGCAAATAAGGGTTTATAGAGGCCCAATCAGGTTGCATCTGAGCCATGAGAGTGAAGATTGTATGCAAATGACGGGATGTGGGGAGCCAATCCGACTGGGTATGCAAATAAGGGTTTTTAGAGGACCAATCAGATTGCA
>JAJIBD010012387.1:42500-53371 GCA_021461705.1 Cryptotis parvus
AACAACAGGACGCATGTCTCCTAGCAACAGGACTCAAGCATCCTAGCAATAGGACTTTTATGTGTCCTAGCAATAGGACTCTTATGTCTCCTAGCAAGAGGACTCTTATGTATCCTAACAACAGGGCTCTCATATAACCTAGCAACAGGGCTCTTATGACTCCTAGCCACAGGGCTCTTATGTCTCCTAGCAACAGGGCTCTTATGTCTCCTAGCAACAGGGCTCTTATGTCTCCCAGCAACAGGGCTCTTATGTCTCCTAGCAACAGGGCTCTTATGTCTCCTAGCAACAGGACTCTTATGCTCCTAATAGCAACAGTATTCTTGTGTCTCCTAGCAACAGGGCTCTTATGTCTAATAGCAACAGGATTCTTATGTCTCCTAGCAACAGGGCTCTTATGTCTCCTAGCAACAGGGCTCTTAGGTCTGCTAGCAACAGGACTTTTATGTCTGCTAGCAACAGGACTCTTATGTCTCCTAGCAAAAGGACTCTTATGTCTCCTATCAACAGGACTCCTATGTCTCCTAGCAACAGGACTCCTATGTCTCCTAGCAACAGGGCTCT
Organism: Cryptotis parvus; assembly: GCA_021461705.1. Taxonomy (NCBI): domain Eukaryota; kingdom Metazoa; phylum Chordata; class Mammalia; order Eulipotyphla; family Soricidae; genus Cryptotis; species Cryptotis parvus. The sequence goes on from JAJIBD010012387.1 coordinate 43,065, forward strand.
CATATAACCTAGCAACAGGGCTTTTATGTATGCTAACAACAGGACGCATTTCTCCTAGCAACAGGACTCAAGCATCCTAACAATGGGACTTTTATGTATCCTAGTAATAGGGCTCTTATATATCCTAGCAACAGGGTTCTTATGTGTCCCAGCAACAGGGCTCTTATGTCTCCTAGCAACAGGGCTCTTATCTCCTAGGAACAGGGCTCTTATGTCTCCTAGCAACAGGACTTTCATGTCTTCTAGCAACAGGGCTCTTATCTACTAGCAACAGGACTCATGTCTCCTAGCAACAGGACCCTTATGTCTCCTAGCAACAGGGCTCTTATCTCCTAGGAACAGGGCTCTTAGGTCTCCTAGCAACAGGACCTTATGTCTCCTAGCAACACGGCTCTTATGTCTCCTAGCAAGAGGACTCTTATGTCTCCTAGCAACAGGGCTCTTTTCTCCAGCAACAGGACTCATGTCTCCTAGCAACAGGGCTCTCATATAACCTAGCAACAGGGCTTTTATGTATCCTAGCAACAGGACTCTTATGTATCATAGCAACAGGACGCTTATGTATCCTAGCAACAGGGCTCTTATGTGTCTTAGCAACAGAACTCGTTTGTATCCTAGCAACAGGGCTCTTATGTATCCTAGCAACACAACTCATATGCTAGCAACAGAACTCTTATGTATCCTAGCCACAGGACTCCTATGTGTCATAGCAACAGGGCTCTTATGTATCATAGTAACAGGACTCTCATATATCCTAGCAACAGGACTCTTATGTGTCATAGCAACAGGGCTCTTATGTATCATAGTAACAGGACTGTCATGTATCCTAGCAACAGGACTCTTACGTATCTTTGCAACAGGGCTCTTATATATTCCAACACGAGGACTCTTATGTATCCTAGCAATAGGACACTTATGTATCCTAGCAACATGGTATAATGTATCCTAGCAACAGGACTCTTATGTATCCAGGCAACAGGGCTCTTATGTGTCCTAGCAACAGGTCTCTTATCTATCCTAGCAACAGGAGTCTTGTATGCTAGCAACAGGGCTCTTATGTATCCTAGCCACAGAACTATTGTATCCTAGCAACAAGATTCATATGTATCCTAGCAACAGGGCTCTTATGTATCCTAGCAACAGAACTATTGTATCCTAGCAACAAGATTCATATGTATCCTAGCAACAGGGCTCTTATGTATCCTAGCAACAGGACTCTTATGTATCCTAGCAACAGAACCATTGTATGCCAGCAACAGGACTCTTATGTATCCTAGCAACAGGGCTCTTGTATGTTAGCAACAGGACTCTTATGTATCCTAGCAACAGAACCATTGTATGCTAGCAACAGGGCTCTAATGTATCCTAACAACAGTACTCTTATGTATCCTAGCAACAGGAATTTTGTATGCTAGCAACAGGACTCTTATGTATCCTAGCAACAGGGCTCTTATGTACCCTAGCAACAGGACCTCATGTATGCTAGCAACAGGACTCTTATGTATCCTAGCAACAGGACTCTTATGTATCCTAGCAACAGGACTCTTATGTATCCTAGCAACAGGACTCTTGTGTATCCCAGCAACAGGGCTCTTATGTATCCTAGCAACAGGACTCTTGTGTATCCCAGCAACAGAGCTCCTATGTATCCTAGCAACAAGACTCTTATGTCTCCTAGCAACAGGGCTCTTATGTATCCTAGCAACAGGACTCTTATGTCTCCTAGCAACAGGAGTCCTGTATCCTAGCAACAGGGCTCTTATGTATCCTAGCAACAACTGTTGTGCATCCTACCAACAGGGTTTTTATGTGTCCTAGCAACAGGACTCTTGTGCATCCCAGCAACAGGGTTTTTATGTATCCTAGCAACAGGACCCTTTGGCGTATCCCAGCAACAGGGCTCTTATGTAACCTAGCAACAGGGCTCTTATGCATCCCAGCAATAGGATACTGTGTTCTAGCACCACTTTCTGCAGAAAACCCTCAAACAAGGCATCTTGCAGTTGACCTATAGAAGTAGCTTCAGCTGCCAGAGGCCAGGTGAGCCCCCAGTGAGCAAAACTATGTGCATCTCCCCTTCCACCTGCCGACAATCAAACCAGCTTTGCAAAATCAACAGCTCCACCACCCACACCCGCCCAGCACACACGCTCTACCCTGACTGTGGACCGTCTTCCCTTCAGCATCTCGAGGCCCGGGAGCCCCCATCTCAGGGTGTCCAATCCTTTCCTATAGTTCTCATTCCCTAGGAATTTTTTTTTTTTGGGTCACACCTGGAGATGCTCAGGGTTTACTCCCAGCTCTGCACTCAGGAATTGCTCCTGGAGATGCTCAGGGATCCTATGGGATGCTGGGGATGGTACCCAGGTGGGCCGCGTGTGCAAGGCAACGCCATCCCTGCTGGACTATGGCTGCCGCCCCTTCCCAAGAATTTTGTATCACCCACCTGAGGGGTATCATTTCTCTCCGTGTTGAGGTCCTGTCTTTCCTCTGACTGTTGATTACACCCTACGGATGTTCCTGCTCTTTTTCTGGACATTATTTCTTATACTATCATGCTCATCTCCTCTGGCACACACACACACAGACACACACACCACACACACACAACCCCCAACCAAACCCAAACCCTGATTCATTTGGGGGCCGGAGCTCATGTTTTGCAGCCTTGAGCCAGGAGAAAGCCCTTGGCACTGGAGATAAACACAGCATAAATAAATACAACAAACCATCAAATAAAAATAAAAAAATGAATACTACAACCATAAAGACAACAAACGCTCCAACAGACCCAGCAAACGCCAGCGTGGAAAAGTTGTAGGAATCCGTGGATAGCGTGAACTTAGCAGGAACAGACCAAGTTAGATCATGCCCTGGCAAACAGGTCCCACCCCCACAGGATGTAAGAATGGGAGCCGCTTATTTTGGGGGGTTTAAACAAGGCTGATTCACACATGCACTTATTAAATCCTTCCTCTATAGCATCCCAAGCAAGGCTGAGTTTTCTGACCGAGCAGGGAGCTTTGCAGCAATTCTTACTTTCTGTGATGCCAGAATTATTGCTTTTCTACAGATCCTAACAGGTGAGACCAGCTAGATGAATCACAGAGCCCCCAAGGGTGAGCCTGCCACGGCCTGTCCATGTAGACAGAGACTAATCCCTAATTAACTCCTCCATGGACTTGCAAATTAATTCAGAGTTTGGAGAAATACCAGAAAGGCTGAGGATTTCGCTTCCAAATCCACCCCGCTGCTGGAGATAGTGTTTGGGTTGGGCCGTCTGCAGCGGTGCTCAGGGCTTACTTCTGGCTCTGAGCTCCAGGGTCTCTCCCTATCTGGGTCTGGGGGCTGTAGGGAGTGCTCCCAGCTGAACGTGAGTCAGCCGTATGCAAGACAAATGCCTGATCTGCTATGTTAAATGGTTCCCAGGAAATACTGAGTTTATTTTTGTTTGCTTTTTTGGGTCACACCCAGCGATACTCAGGGGTTGCTCCTGGCTCTGCACTCAGGAATTACTCCTGGGGGTGCTCGGGGACCCTATGGGATGCTGGGATGGAACCAGGTTGGTCACGCGCAAGGCAAATGCCCTCCCTGCTCTGCTATCGCTCCGCCCCATCAGCTCTTACTCCTGGCTCTGTGCTCAAGGCTGATTCCTGGCTTTGTGCAATGGGATTGCTCCTTGCTCAGTGCTCAGAGATTACTCCCGGCTCAGTGCTCAGGGATCTCCCTTGGTCCTGCTCTGGAAACCATATGCAGAAATTAAGCCAGATATATGCAAGGCAACTGCCCTCTCTGCTGCCCAAACTCCCTGTCCCTGTTATTCCTGCCAGAGATGGTCACCCACTGCCCGTTTACATCTGTGGGTCCACTAACCGACGGCACCAGGCACAGAACCGATCCGGAGAATCTGAACTACCTGTAAGACTCTTCAAACTATCTCCAAGCACGGCCCTGAGGCAAAGCTCAGCCAACCTTCTCTCTCTGCTCCTCCAACTCTGTCTTGCCAGGCTAGAACCCAGCCTCCACGGACACTCCACTGTGATTCCAACTCTTATATAGCCCCATAATTAGGGTATTGGCCGTCCCTTTAAGAGCTAAATTCCAGCCCTTTCAAGGGTCCCTTAAAGGGACCCAACAGCCCACAAGGGTATCACTGCCCTAAACTGTGACCACACAGTTCCGAGCTTCCTGATTGAACCTTGAGAATATTAGCAAGGATGGCCGGAGCGATAGCCCAGCGGGTGGGGGCGTTTGCCTTGCACGCCATGTCAGCCTGGGTTCCATCCCCAGCATCCCATAGGTCCCCGAGCACCCCCAGGAGCAATTCCTGAGTGCAGAGCCAGGAGCAACCCTGAGCATCGCCGGGTGTGACCCAAAAAAGCAAAATATATATATATATTTATATATATACATATATAAATTTATATTTAATTTATTTATATAATATTATATTATATTGTATTATATTATATTATATTATATTATATTATATTATATATATTAATTATTTTATTTATTATTATTTATTGTATTGTATATATTACTATGATATAATATAATATTATATATAATATATTATATATATATTATATTATATATTATATAAATATAAATATTTATATAAATTAAATATATAAATATATATTTATATGTATAAATAAATATATATTTATAAATATTTATATAAAATATATATAAATATAGAATATATTTATATATATAAATATATATGTATATATAAATATATATTTATATATAAATAAATATATATTTATAAATATATATAAATATATTTATATATATTTATATATATTAGCATGGAAAAGCAACGTAAACAAAAAGTCTCTCAGGGAGGTGATGATATAATATTGGCTTGGAAATTCATGCAGCTACTTACTGGGTCCTTCATAAAGCACTTTCTGAGTTAAATTTAAAGCACTGGATTCTTTTTCTCTTTTGTCTTCAAGCCAGCCCATAATTGTGGCTCACAGCAAAAACATCACCTGAAATAACTTTGCCTGAATCACGGGGTTTTTGCTTTGCGCTTCCTAAGAAGCCACAATATCAGCAGTTTTCACCGTCTTTACCCCAAAAAACCTCCTTGCTCTGGTTACTGCGGTTCTTAACTGTTTTTCCTCTTCCATAATATCGCTCTGAATTTTCCCGCTTGGCTTTTTTTAATTGATCAAGAAACGCCCCCCCTTGCTACAATTCTATACTCACAGATGAGTTTCTCTGTCAATATTCGACCTGTGTGTTTCTTAATTTTTTATTTTATTTTATTTGCTTTTTGGGGGGGTCATACCCAGCGACACTGAGGAATTATTCTTGGGGGTGCTCCGGGGACCCTATGGGATGCTGGGATGGAACCAGGTTGGTCACGTGCAAGGCAAACGCCCTCCCTGCTCTGCTATCGCTCCGGCCTCTGATTGGTCCTCTATAAGCCCTTATTTGCATACCCAGTCCGATTGGCTCCCACATCCCGTCATTTGCATACAGACACATCATCCGCAGTCTCATTGGTCGGATGCAACCTGATGCCTTTTTTGGGCCACACCCAGCGATGCTCAGGGGTTGCTCCTGGCTCTGCACTCAGGAATTACTCCTGGGGGTGCTCGGGGACCCTATGGGATGCTGGGATGGAACCAGGTTGGTCACGTGCCAGGCCAACGCCCTCCCTGCTCTACTATCGCCTGGCCTCTGATTGGTCCTCTATAAGCCCTTATTTGCATTTGTTTATCGTCCCGCTTATCTTCGATTTGCTCTGAGCGGGCCCCAGTAACATCTCTCCATATGTCCTGTCTCATGCTAGTAGAGCCCAAGGGCACCTGCTTGCTCCAGGAACATAAAGAGCCTCAAACCATTCCATCAGGTCATGGGAATGAGGTCTATAATTGTTACGGTATTTGGCATATCAAATACGACACGGGTAGCTTGCCAGGCTCTGCCGTGCAGGTAGCATACTCTTTGTAGTCATCTCTAAATCCAGCATTTATTGATGAACCGCGCAGCCACAAGTGGGCCGCGCGAGCCGGGCTGTGATAGGCTGGTCTGCTGGGTGGAGTTCTGACGAGGGGGAAGTCTGGATGCGGAAAATGGAGGTCCTCATGGAGTGGGGGGGTCGGCTGGCTTGCTGTGAGGCTCTGCTGGGGTGGTGGGCCAGGGCTAGAACCCGCCATCCCTCCCGGGCACCTCATGGGTGGCTGGGCACAGTGAGAGCCAGTAGCAGCTCTGCCCCATGTCTGACTAATGGCTCAGTGCTCATAGTTGACTCCTGGCTCAGTGCTCATAGTTGACTCCTGGCTCAGTGCTCATAGTTGACTCCTGGCTCAGTGCTCATAGTTGACTCCTGGCTCTGTGCTCGGGGCTGACTCCCGGCTCTGCGCTCAGAGAGCAACCTGGCACGCCAGCAGCAGCAAATGCATTGCCAGGGATGTAACCAGATTAGTTGTACACAAGGCAACCACCTCGTGTTTCGGGCGCCCTTGGGGGCAGAGACCAGGCAGCTACATATGGGGGGCAGACCTTCGCCATTGCCTCACTCTCTCTTCCTCTTTGAACATGTGACTTTAAGCACCACCCCACGACGACCATGCACAGTCTCTGCCCACATGCCGCCTTCCGCCCAGCCTTTTCCAACCATAGGGCTGTGGCCTCAGTCACACACAGGGAAATATCCATAGACCCTTTGCAGCAGCTTGAGAGTAATTATCACTTGTATCACGTGTCTTCCCATTGATCATCGATTTGCTTGATTGGGCACCAGCAACGTCTCCATGCGTTGGGAATGAGGTCCATTATTGTGACTGTTTCTGGCATATCAAATACACCACGGGAGCTTGCCAGGCTCTGCCGTGGCTCTGGGCTCATCCCAGGGGGCCCAGATCTTTGTCTATGTCAGACCATCCACCATCCAGGGCCCACGGGGCAGAGCCCTGGGTGTAGACAAGCCTGTCTCCCTGTCTGCCACCTGCAGGCGCAGCCGGGCACTGCAGCCACACCTGCAACACCTCAAGGGCAAGTTGGGAGAAATTATCCATAAAAAAAACACAGGAGCTGGAGTGATAGTCGAGCAGGGAGGGCGTTTGTCTTGCACGTGACCAACCCAGGTTCCATCTCCAGCATCCCATAGGATCCCCTGAGCACCCCCAGGAGTAATTCCTGATGCAGAGCCAGGAGCAACCCCTGAGTATTGCTAGGTGTGGTCAAAAAAAGCAAAATAAAAAATGCAACCTTCAGCCAGGTTAGTGGAAAATGCAGAACCTTCTTGCCCGAAGCATCAACTACCCCTTGCTCCACATTTTGCACAAGCTCAGACCCCACACTATGCCTCATGCAATGCAAGCCAATCCCCCCTGCCCTGCCGGCCCCCTGCACAAAGGCTGGTGCTTTGCACAAACCCAAGGATTGCAGACAGGTGCCCCCTTAGAATCACCGAGCCTCTGTGCATAGTTACCCCATTGCAGAGCAGCAAGATTTCACACCCACCCACCTGGGTGTTGGTAATTTTCACCCTGCCCTGAGATATCTGGAAAAATGCAAGAGGAAAATGCTCCTTTAGGGCAAAGGGAGTTTTGGCAACAGAGTTAAGGCAAATTGGCTCAGGAGTAGGGCAGAGGGCAGAGCCCAGGGACTGTCCACCCCGGAACACTGATGCCCAGTTGCAAAGAAGTCAGAGCAAGTGTCCAGCGCTGGTCCGGTCACTGCAGCTCTTCCGGGCTCCGCCCATGCATGCCCGAGAGGGCAACTTGCAGCTTGCAGAGATGAAACCCTGAACCAGCCAAACATGATGCATGGAAACGGCCCTCCCCCTCTACTATCATTCCCGCCTCTGATTGGTCTCCTATAAACCCTTATTTGCATATCCAGTAGGATTGGTTGCCCACATCATGTCATTTGCATACAGGCACATCTGCAGTCTCGTGGGTTGGATGCAATCTGATTGGTCCTCTATAAACCCATATTTGCATGACCAGTCCGATTGGTTGCCCACGCTCTTGTCATTTGCATACAGGCACCATCTGCAGTCTCATGGGTTGGGTGCAATCTGATTGGTCCTCTATAAACCCCATATTTGCATAACCAGTCCGATTGGTTGCCCACGCCTTGTCATTTGCATACAGGCACCATCTGCAGTCTCATGGGTTGGATGCAATCTGATTGGTCCTCTATAAACCCATATTTGCATAACCAGTCCGATTGGTTGCCCACGCCTTGTCATTTGCATACAGACACATCTGTAGTCTCATGTGTCAGATGCAAAATGATTGGTCCTCTGCAAACCTATATTTGCATACCCAGTCCGATTGGTTGCCCATGTCCCATCATTTTGCATAGTTTGTCGGCTGCAACCTGATTGGCCCCTCTACAAACCCTATTTGCATACCGGGTCTGAATGGTTACCTGCATCCCGTCATTTGCATACAGACATATCTGCCATCTGATTGGTCCTCTATAAACCCATATTTGCATAACCAGTCCGATTGGTTGCCCACGCCTTATCATTTGCATACAGACACATCTGTGGTCTCATGGGTCAGATGCAATCAGATTGGTCCTCTACAAACCCATATTTGCATACCCAGTCCGATTGGTTGCCCATGTCCTATCATTTGCATACAGAATGATCGGATGCAATCTGGATTGGTCCTCTACAAATCCATATTTGCATACCGGGTCTGATTGGTTCCCCACATCCTGTCATTTGCATACAGACACATCAGCAGTCTTATAGATCGGATGCCATCTGATTGGACCTCTACAAACCTTCATTTGCATACGCAGTCCGATTGGCTCCCCACCCACCCTCCATTTGCATAACGCAGTCTGATTGGCCGCCGAGCAGCTATTGCAGAAAGCGGTCCAGCTTCTCCCTGAATGCGGGCAAAGGCGCCCCGCCCAGGTAATCAATGCGCCCCTCCTCCCACTTCCGGGCGCTGCTGCCCGGGGCTCGGGGGGCCTCGCGGGTCCTCAATGGAGATCTCGGAGATGGACACGGACAGCAGGACCTGGGGAAACAGTCAGGGGGCAGGGGTCAGCTCAGGGTGCCCAGGCGAAACCCTCTCTCCTTGCACAAATGCTCCAATTCCCTGTAATTTTCTTATTTCATTCTAATTAGATATGATAATTCTCCGCTTTATACGATCCAAATAATATCCTTGATATACATGTTATTCATCTATTAATAAGACATTGTAATATTATTTAATTATATTTTATTATTACATTATGAAATTGGAGGCACACAGACACTCCAATTTCAACTCAATGTTTGCAGATTTTTAAATGAATTTATTTACCTATTCATTTATTTATTTTTATATTTATTTATTTATGCTTTTTGGGTCACACCTGGTAATGCTCAGGGGTCGCCTCCTGGCTCTGCACTCAGGAATTACTCCTGGGGGTGCTCAGGGGACCCTATGGGATGCTGGGATGGAACCAGGTTGGTCACGCGCAAGGCAAACGCCCTCCCTGCTCTGCTATCGCTCCGGCCTCTGATTGGTCCTCTATAATCCCTTATTTGCATACTCAGTCAGATTGGCTCCCCACATCGCATCATTTGCATACACACATCTGGAGTCTCATGGGTCGGATGTCATCTGATTGGTCCTCTATAAACCTTTATTTGCATACCCAGTCCAATTGGTTCCCACATCCCATCATTTGCATACAGTCACATCCGCAGTATTATAGGTCATATGCCCTGCAATCTGATTGGTCCTCTATAAAGCCTTATTTGCATACCAAGTCTGATTGGCTCCCCCACATCCCATCATTTGCATACAGACACATCATCCGCAGTCTCATTGGTCAGATGCAACCTGATGCCTTTTTTAGGTAACACTGGGAGATGCTCAGGGGTTGCTCCTGGCTCTGCACTCAGGAATTACTCCTGGGGGTGCTCGGGGACCCTATGGGATGCTGGGGATGGACCCAGGTGGTCAGTCTGCCGTCCCTGCTTCATGTCCACTTACCCCATGCTGTGGACCCCACCCAGTCACCATGGGGAGAGATAAAGCACAGAAGCAGAGACCAGAGGCTCAGAGGCTTGGATGGAAAGAGAGAAAAGAGCCTTTTTGCACCTCTCCCCATGAAGGCCAAAGGACTCGTCCATGAGCCAGGGACAGGGCGACTGTCCACAAGCTGAGCCAGTGCCGGCCGAGTGACTGGAAGGAATTGTTTAGAAGCGGGAAACAGGAGTGACCCTGCATTAAGGCTGGAATAGTCATTGCCTTGGATGTGGCAGAGCTAAAAATACAAACCAGGGAGCCAGCGGCCCCAGAACATACCAGGGATAAATATAG
>JAJIBD010012388.1:0-26331 GCA_021461705.1 Cryptotis parvus
TCTCTAAAATAAATTTATTCATGACTTATTTATTCATGACTTATGAGTAGTACATGTATGTATACCTATTTTTTATTTACCTGGGTTGCATGTGGATGACTGTTTCAATCCTCAGCACCACACATGGTTCCCCAAGTCCTACAAGAGGCGATTCCTGAGTACAGAGCTCTGAGTAAAAACCCTGAACACAGCCAGGTATGGCCTCTAAACCAAAAAAAAGAAAGCAAACAGAATCTTGGTGCCTAGATCCAAAAGCCTTAGGACTTAGCAACAAAGGGGAAAGAACACTTCTTATTGTTAGCAAATACCTATAGACCAACTCAGACGCCCCCTCCTACCAGAATGCTTTCTAAACTGATGGTATACTGCTCATTAGCATCAGGCACAGATCTTCTGACTGCTATTGTGCCATCCCAGATGAGGTCCACCTCCAGCTGACACAACTGGAGCTAATTCGGAAAGGGAGACAGAGCCCCCTTTTCCAGCAGGAACACTAGAAAATTAATGGAGAAAACACATAAAAAAAACCCACCTAATATGGACATTCCTCCAAAGACTAGAAATTGAACTCCCATTTGACCCAGCCATACCACTCCTGGGAATCTACTCTGGGAAACCAAAAAAACGCAGCAGAAACACTATCCCTACTTTTATGTTCATAGCAGCATGATTCACAATAGCCAGAATCTGGAAGCAACCATAGTGCCCGAAAATCGATGACTGGATAAAGAAGCTTTGGTACATCTACACAATGGAATACTATGCAGCTATTAGGAAAAATGAAGTTATAAAATTTGCCTATAAATGGATGGACATGGAGAAGATTATGTTGAGCGAAATTAGCCAGAAGGAGACAGAAACAGAATGACTGGCGTTTATCTGCATAACATAAATATATATGTACATATTAAGATACCAATATCCAAGGTCAAGTGAAACATATATCAGGAGGTCTTGTCAAAGGTGGAAATTATCACAAACGTGTGGAAGTCAGAGGCTAGGTAGGACAGAAAATGCAACAGTGTGCTAACAATTGTCGAGGGTACTGGTGCCAACCTAGAACTGAGCATTGAATGGAGGCAAAAAGATACACATGACAACCCTTTAATGTATGTTCTGTAATCCATAGTCTGGAGGGGAAGGAAAAGAGAAAGAGAGAGAAACGGAAAGAAATAGAGAACCTGGGGCCGGAGGCGATAGCCCAGCGGGTAGGGCGTTTGCCTTGCACGCGGCCGGCCTGTGCCGCCCCGGGTTCGATCCCGGCATCCCATATGGTCCCCTGAGCATCGCCAGGAGTGATTCCTGAGTGCAGAGCCAGGAGAAACCCCTGAGCATCGCCGGGTGTGACCCAAAAAAGCAAAAAAATAAAAAAAATAAAAAAAAAAAAAAAAAAAAAAAAGAAAAAGGCTGCCAACATGGTCCGGGGATTCCTCTGGATTCTTCCAAGGCTCTACTGGCATGGGGGGCCTGGCCGGAAGTTGCCCTCCCCTCCTGGCATGCATACAATACTTGCACACACACACACACACACCTATATAGAAAGATATGTATATATGTGTGTATGTATATACACACATATAAAATACTCAGTGTGTGAGTGATATTTTTTTTTTGGTGAGGAATTTATTTGTTGACATTTGGGCTCCCCATGATCAAGCAAGGCAAAACTTTCAGGAGATACTGCACTTTCCTACATTTCAAACCACTTTCAAAGTGCCTACTATTGGGCCGGAGCGATAGCCCAGCGGGTAGGGCGTTTGCCTTGCACGTGGCCGGCCTGTGCCGCCCGGGTTCGATCCCCAGCGTCCCATATGGTCCCCCGAGCACTGCCAGGAGTGGTTCCTGAGTGCAGATCCAGGAGTAACCCCTGAGCATTGCCGGGTGTGACCCAAAAAAGCAAAAAAAAAAAAAAAAAAAAACCCAAAGTGCCTACTATGTGCTCTTATTCTATGCCTCAAATAACTTCAGTAAGTAAAGCAAAGACCCCTATTTTCTAGTTTACATTATAGTAACATTCATTCTAATCATTTAGAGCTGAAAAACAGTTTAAAAATCTGCCAAGCATTGTGTAGACTTAAACAGGGGCAATAAAGAAACTGTATAGTGATGTGTGGAGTTGCTCTGTAGACATTCTATGTAGGCTAATAGTGCTGCTATACCAAGAAGTATTCCCATTAGGAAACAATGCTCCATCTTATAAGAGGACAAAGTGTGATTCTTTGACATAACTGAAGAAATAAAAGTAAGCCAAACAAAAGGCCTTAAAGGTGAAGGAAATCAGTGTCAATGGAAGAATTTGACACAATGGCAAAAGAATGGCTATTAAATTTCCATTTGGAGTTTCAGTCCATTCAGTGTGAGGAACTCATGTAACAATAAGATTTATAAAGAGCAGCTAGTGTGGAAGAATCCTACAGTTTCCTCCAGAAGGAAGTGAGTTTTGTCTGGCTGATGAGTATGTATCAATATAGGGAGCAAGCATTCCACTGAAGAGCAAAGCACAAACAAGGCTGTTTTCTTTCTATGGATGACTCATAAGACTCAGATTGAGGATACAGATATATTTGCAGAGATGTCCATAGAGCACCCTGACTACAAACACAGATTACACAATTCACAAACCAAAGTTACAAATGGACAGCATTTGTTACAGTTTAATTAGTGTGATAATCCATCTGTCGCATGTTTTTGACTTAATAAGATTAAAAATAATACTGGACTAGATATTTAGACACTATTAATTTGAGTCAAACCTTTATTTTATAAAAATGATAGAAACAATGCATTGGAATTAGTACCACTTTTTCATAATAAATCCAAACCAATAAAAGTAACACATTCTCTACTGTTTAGTGTAGTAACTCATTTTTTTTTTCAAATTCTATAATTAATATAAGACCCCTATTTTTTTTTTTTTTTTGCTTTGTGGGTCACACCCGGCAATGCTCAGGGGTTTCTCCTGGCTCTGCACTCAGGAGAGTGCGAGTCCTGGCGGTGCTCGGGGACCATATGGGATGCCAAGAATCAAACCCTGGCCAGCAAGGACCGGCAAACGCCCTACCCGCTGGGCTATCGCTCCAGCCCCAAGACCCCTATTCTTAATATGTAGTCTAAAGCTCCTTCCATAATACATATTAAAGTAGGTGACAATTTTGAGGCCCAATTAAAATTTTCTTTAGGGGTAAAGAAAAAGGTAAGAGATTCCCCCCTTTACATCATGCCAGTATTGTTCCTCACACCCAGTGATGCTCAGGGATTACTTCTGGCCTTGCACTCAGGAATCACTTCTGGCAGTCTCGGATGACCAAATGGGACGCAGGGGATAGAATCCCGGTTGGCCGCATTCAAGGCAAACACCCTTCCCACTGTACTATAGCTCCTATCCCTACATATACTTTCTTTTCTTTTCCTTTTTTTGGTTTTTCGCCTTTTTGGGTCATACCTGTCAATTCTCAGGGGTTACTCCTGGCTCTGCACTCAGGAATCACTCCTGGAGGTAATCGGGAGACCACATGGGAAGCTGGGGATCAAACCTGGGTAGGGTGCACGCAAAGCAAACGCCTTCCCCACTGGACTATTGCCCGGCCCCACATATACTTTCTGATGCTGTATTTTCAGCTGTACAACAGTTTTCTCATCCATGATTTTTATGTGTATCTTTGAAAGGCATTTAAAAAATTTAGGTTAAATGTGAAAATGCAGTGATATGGCACTTGCCTCATCCAAAGCCGATCTGGGTTCAATCCCTGGCACCACATATGGTCCTGAGTACAGAGCCATAAGAAAGCCTGGATACTGCCAAGGTTGGCCTCAAAACAATAACAAAATGATAATACATATGAAAGTATAGCACATGTCACAGAACACCTTTTCTTTCTTACCCAATAGAAAGGAGCAATGTGACTGAAACCTCCAAACATGAACAACGTTGTAATTGTGTATCTCACGGTGGTATAATAAAACGTTTAATTAAAATAAAAATAGAGGGGCCAGAGCGATAGCCCAGCTGGTAGGGCGTTTGCCTTACACGCGGCCGACCTGTGCCGGCCCGGGTTCGATCCCTGGCATTCCATATGGTCCCCCCACCACCGCCAGGAGTAATTCCTGAGTGCAGAGCCAGGAGTAACCCCTGAGCATTGCCGTGTGTGACCCAAAAAATTAAATAAAAAAAAAGGAGCAAGTGAAAGGGAATTTTTTTAAATGACAGGAAAACTGATAAATTCCCTATGATAGTCACTCATTATCTCATGCCATTGTCTCATTTTTATTTCTCATTCACAATCTTTTGAAACGTTTCCTTTCTTTATACAGTCTTACAGGGCCATAAGAGGAGGCAGGTTTCAGTGTCTAGTTCACAGGCAGAACAAATAAGGAAAACTTTTGTTCTTAAATTTCTGATTAATAGGGGCTGAGTGAAGTACAGTGGGTAGGGCGTTTGCCTTGCACACAGCCAACCCAGGTTTGATCCCTGGCATCCCATATGTTCCCCTGAGCACTACCAGGAATAATCTGTGAGTGCAGAGCCAGGAGTAGCCCCTGAGCATTGTCAGATGTGTCCCCCAAAAAATGTTCTGATTAACAGCAAGGGGAAGTAAATTCTACCATTCTAGTTTGGAACTTGTAAAAGTGATTGGTGGTGGGGAACCTGGCGGGGTGGGGGAGGAGTGCTGGGCTATACCTGGCAGAGCTCAATGATTACTCCTGGCAGCTCTCAGGGGATCATATGCAATGCAGGGAAATAAGTGATTTTTAAAGAGACAAAATGGCAGGGAGAGTGACTGACAAAGCTATAGTTCATACACTATATAAACAGAGCATTTTGTATAGCAATTATTTTTTAACTCATTCAGAGTCCAACAGATTCAAAACAAAACAAAACCAACCTGAAAATCAATGAAACACATTAAACATAAATACTGTTTTGCCTATTGTTGTTAGGTTTTTACAGGTAAACTGTCTAGACTAGAAAAGTAAACTGTCTAGACATGTAAGCTGTCTAGAAATCTAAGCCAAATATACAGAAAAGAATTTTTGTATAGTTGCTAACTATACATAAAAATTTTCTGAGAAAAATTTCTGATTTTCTTTCTTTTTATTTATTTTGGTTTGGAGTCACACTGGCTGTGCTCAAGGCTTACTCCTGGCACTGCACTCAGATATCATTCCTGGCAGGCCGAGAGGGTTCGTATGGGCTACCAGGGATCAAACCTGGGCTGGCCAGGCACAAAGCAAGTGCCTTAAGCACTGTGCCATCTCTTCGGCACCAATATTGACTTTCAATGAAACAAAAAGACCAGCTCTGAAAACAAAAGCAAATGACAATTTTGGTAGTTTTTAAAAAAACAACATTTTTCACTGTGCATGCTCATTTTATTTCAATATAATTACATGTTCGAGCCCCTCAAGGTTTTGCAGGTGTGGCTGTAGTGCACGGCTGTGTCAGCAGGTGGCAGAGAGGAGACAGGCTTGTCTACATCCAGGGCTCTGCCCTGTGGGCCCTGGATGGTTGATGGTCTGACACAGAAAAGACTGGTCCCCCTGGGATGAACCCAGAGCCACAGCAGAATGTGGCAAGCTACCTGTGGTATATTCGATATGCCAAAAACAGTAACAATAATGGACCTCATTCCCAACAAATGAGATGTTACTGGTGCCTGCTCCAGCAAATTGATGAACAACAGGATGACAAGTGACAAGTGACATAATTACATGTGAAATAATATCTAAAACATTGATTCTAAGTTTTAACCAACTATAAGTATTTCAATATTAGTTATATAATTAGTCAATATTATTTTCCTGATACAATGTAGAAAAGGCCTCTCCAAACAGTCCATTACCCGTTAGCTAACACACTTTAAAACTTCGCTTTCGGGCCAGAGCGATAGCCCAGTGGGTAGGGCGTTTGCCTTGCACGCGCCCCGCCCATGCTGGGCCCGGGTTCGATCCCCGGCATCCCATATGGTCCCCTGAGCACCGCCAGGAGTAATTCCTGAGCGAAGAGCCAGGAGTAACCCCTGAGCATTGCCGGGTGTGACCCAAAAAAAGCAAAATAAAATAATAAAAATAAAACTTCACTTTCAAGTGTATTCTAACAATAAAATGTCTTTAAGCAAAAAAAATAAATAAATAAATAAATAAATGAATAAATGAATGAATAAATAAACAAATACAATTTCTTTTAAGAGTTGTAAAAACTGAGTCACAAATGTAATGAAGCAATAGCAAGAAGAAAAGTAATTTCAGGTTCCTGCCTAGAGAACTGCGGAAGTTTACCTGGGTCTAGATCCATCTGATGGAAAGGGATTTATTTAAGTCTCAGAGATAACAATGGCATTTAAAAAAAGAAAACAGGCAAGTACTGTGACTGATTATAAAACAAAAAATGATCCACCAATCCACAGTTTATCACCGCTTTAGATCACGGTCGGGTCCGCCCAGCTGTGAACTCCCAGGGCAGCAGCAATCCTGCCCAGGAGAGAAGCTCAGCGGTAGAGCACTTGTGCAGCATGTGCGAGGCCCTGAGGATATCACTGTCTTCACTGTCTTCCCGTTCATCATCGATTTGCTCGGAGCGGGCCCAGTAACATCTCCATATGACCTTTCTCATGCTAGTAGAGCCCAAGGGCACCTGCTTACTCCAGGAACATAAAGAGCCTCAAACCATTCCATCAGGTCATGGGAATGAGGTCTATAATTGTTACTGGTATCTGGCATATCAAATATGACAGGGTAGCTTGCCAGGCTCTGCTGTGCGGGTAGCATACTCTTGTAGTCATCTCAAAATCCAGCACTTATTGATGAACTGCATGGCCACAAGTGGGCTGTGATAGGCTGGTCTTATGGGTGGAGTTCTGAAGAGAGGGGCGTCCTGATGTGGAAAATGGAGGCCCTCATGGCGTGGGGGGTTGTCTGGCTTGTTGCAAGGCTCTGCTGGGGTGGCAGGCCAGGGCTAGAACCTGCCATCCCTCCCGGGCGTCTCATGAGCAGCTGGGCACAGGGGAGAGCCAGTAGCAGCTCTGCCCCATGTCTGTCTCTGGATCAGCATACCTGGGCCGGATTAAAAAAGACTGCTGCAGGGTACATCTCGATGAGCCGGGCTGTGATAGGCTGGTCTGCTGGGTGGAATTCTGACGAGGGGGAAGTCTGGATGTGGAAAATGGAGGCCCTCATGGAGTGGGGGGTTGTCTGGCTTGTTGTGAGGCTCTGCTGGGGTGGCATGCCAGGGCTAGAACCTGCCATCCCTCCCGGGCGCCTCATGAGTGGCTGGGCACAGGGAGAGCCAGTAGCAGCTCTGCCCTATGTCTGTCTCTAAAATAAATTTATTCATGACTTATTTATTCATGACTTATGAGTAGTACATGTATGTATACCTATTTTTATTTACCTGGGTTGCATGTGGATGACTGTTTCAAACCTCAGCACCACACATGGTTCCCCAAGTCCTACAAGAGGCGATTCCTGAGTACAGAGCTCTGAGTAAAAACCCTGAACACAGCCAGGTGTGGCCTCTAAACCAAAAAAGAAAGCAAACAGAATCTTGGTGCCTAGATCCAAAAGCCTTAGGACTTAGCAACAAAGGGGAAAGAACACTTTTTATTGTTAGCAAATACCTATAGACCAACTCAGACGGCCCCCTCCTACCAGAATGCTTTCTAAACTGATGGTATACTGCTCATTAGCATCAGGCACTTTTCTCAATTAAATTTTGGCTCACTCTATTCGAGAATCACCCGTATCCTGGCTTACAGGGTTTGGAAATTCTCTTCTTTTACTCTAACGCTTCTCCCACACCCCTCGTCTTTCTGAGCAGGGAGATATTACTGGCCCTTTGGTGGAGGATGTGCTATACTATATGCCTAAAACAGTAATTATTTTGGCCATTTTGGGAGTCTCAATGGCAATGCTCAAGGGACCATATGGGTTGCTGGGGACTGTACCTGAACTGGCTGCATGCAAGGCAAGCACTGCTCACTGTACATTACTCTGGCTACTAAACAAATATTGACACTACCGTAATTCATGTTACTTTTTTGAAAGAATACATTAAAACTATACACAGGTCAGAGCCAAGAGTACAGCAGGCATTTGCCTTGTTTGTGGCTGATCCTGGGTCTCAGAGGACCCATGTAGTTCCCTGAGCATTGAAAGGAGTGATTCCTAAGCACAAAGCCAGGGGTCTTATCACTGGGTGTGGCCCCAAAACTCAAAAGAAAACAACAAAAAACAATGCAGTGACTGTCTGAGAGATCCTAACTGATCATAATGAAAGTCAGAAATCAATCGACATGCAAGTACTTTCTACAACAAAAGTCACCAATATTCTCCACCCCATCCCAATTTCTACTTAATGCTAACTAATGTCATTATTAAAAAAAAAAATTTAGGTCCGGAGCAATAGCACAGTGAGTATGGCATTTGCCTTGCACACAGCTGACCTGGGCTCGATCCGGCATCCTATATGGTGCCCCGAGCACCGCCAGGAGTAATTCCTGAGTGCAGACCGAAGAGTAGCGTTGCTGGGTGTGACCCAAAAGGCAAAAAAAAAAAAAAAATTAGAAGTGACTGGAAGACATCATGTTGAGTGAAGTAAGCCAGAAGAAAAAAGATATACAGGATTGTTGGGTGACAAGCCCTATTGAGCTCTAGGCTCCTGCTACATTTAGTTTATATCAAGAGCTGCTCCCTGCCTTTAGGGGAATCTCTGGAGCAGATACAAAGGAAGTATGGGCAGAACTGGATTGATTTCATAGTTTTATATGGCATAATTTTATATGGCAAAATATCCTTATTATCAATCTTGCTTTCTCCAGTACAATATTCTTTTTTCCCCGTGGGTCCCCACGGGTCCCCAACATGCAGATCTTCCAAGAGTTCTTACTTGGCCATGATGGATCAATCAAAATGTAATCAGTTCTGCTGGCTCAAAGAGACATGCCAGTGTGCCTCTGGGCAAACTTACGTATCTGATTCTAAAGCTAAAGCCAAAGGGAATTATTCTGACTGATTATGAACCTTAGCAGGGATCTAGAGTTCCTGAAATTGGCTGGCTATATATTCATGGTAAGAAGCGTTACTGCCATTCTCTACAATTTATATTCTGAACTACTTTATGGCTCAGAGATGCCAACCCTCCCCACTCTGCTAGGGAGGTTGTAGCTCAGAAAGTCAGCTCTGGCTTCAGTGTCTGTGAAGCCTGAGTCAAAGGGCCCACCTGAAGACCTGCATTTCTACACTGTTATTCACCTGGCTTTGTCCTTAGACAGTCCAGCCCGATGGGCTGGGCTGGAAGCCTCTGGTGGCCTTCTGACAATAAAAGAAGCTAGAAGGAAGGAGAAAGGGCTTTTTGGCCATTTCAGTTCTCTCCACAGGCGAAGCTCTCTGCCCGTTTGGAATCCTTTCTGCCTACTTGCTGTTTGGGCCTAAGCATGTGGTAGCACCCATCTTCGCTTAAAGACTTTAACTCGAACACATGGCATAGGCCCAATAGGAACTAAAGTTTGGGGGGTTTTCTGATATTGGATTGTAATGCCAAAACCTGTGTGAGTAAAAGCTTTTTTGGAACATTGCTGGATTCTTGAGTTTTACAGGCTGCTGATCACCTGAGCAGAAGGGGAGCCTGTCCTGCTCCCGATATAGTCAGGAAACCCAGCTCAGCTCAGAAGCAGAAGCAGAGATTCCCTGACACAGGATACTCTCGCCTATCTGTGGGATACAGAATACTGGGTGAGGAAATGTACTGTAGTAAAAGTGATGCTTACATTATTCTCAATTCCAGAAGAGACAGCCAGAGAAGAAATCAAAGGGGGAGAAGAAAGGAAGGGGCCGGAGTGATAGCACAGCAGGGAAGGTTATTTGCCTTGCACGTGGGCAACCTGGGTTTGATCCCTGGCATCCCTGGTCCCTGAGCTCTGCCAGGAGTAATTCCTGAGTGCAGAGCCAGGAGAAACCCCTGAGCATTGCCGGGTGTGACCCAAAAAGCAAAAAAAAAAAAAAAAAAAAGTAAGAAGTAATTGTCAGGGAAGCCGCCGGGTCACCAACAGTGCCGGGAAGCAAGTTCCCTTCTACCTCCAAAGCCGGCGGGGAATGGATAAAAACTCAGGAATCCGATGCAGTTTTAAAAGGGCTTTACTAACACAGGTTCTGATATACAATCCAAGAGCAAGGAAAACCTCCAGACTCTGGGTTCCCAGCTAGGCCCCAGCCACGTGTAGGCCAAGAGTGCTGCCACCACAAGTTGAGACCCCACAGAGAATGGAGAGGACGGAGAAGCAAACCGCTAAGGGAAGCCGAAATGGCGAAAAGAGGAAAAGAGAGAGCAAAAGAGGAAAAAAAGAGACCTTCTTTCTTCTTGCAGCTTATTTCATAGCTAGATATCCGCCCAAACTCCCCAAAATGGCCAGGGCTATCTAGAGATGAAAACAGCAAAACAGCTCTATAGAAATGTAGCAACTTCAGGAGGCCTTCTGGCTGTTTACAAGGACCCATAGCTAATTCAAAGCATCCTAGCAGAGCTGGGAGGAGCTATAAGCTAAATGTAACTTCCCTGGCAGGGAGGGTCAAATGCCCTCAGGTAATTTCTCCCAGCACCTCACCTAATGTCTTGAGCCAAGATCTGCCTGGAAATGCCTTTATAGGGTAGAGAAGGGGGTTTCTGAGATGGTATGTCTCTGTACCAAAGACTATACTAATGCCAGTTAAATATTTCTCCAAGCCTTTACAAGAGTCTCGTCTACTTCACGGTAGTTTTGTATTTTAGTTGCCTTTGAGTTATCAGGGAGCCATGCTTGCTTGCTTGGAGGCAAACAGCGTTTCTCTCTGGTCTAATTACTTAGAGATCCAACGTGGCCAGGCAAATACTCTGGTAAGATCTAGCTAGTCCCACAATGATTGTGGTAGCATGAGAGAATATTTATACCAGCCAGTATAGAATACATGGTCAGATAAACTACCACATTTAGACTACCCCCTATCTATGAAATGATCTGCAGGAGGCAATCCAGGGCAGATGTGGAGGCTTTTAGGTGTCCTGTAAAAAGTAATAGGTTAACAGGCACCAGGGCTTCACTTATACCAGTTAGCTGAGTGACGGGGTATAACCATATATGCAAAGCACAGATTCAACAGAAGTGAAAACATGCGATCCAAGTGGCAACCACTGAAACTCTGTAATGTGCTTGTCAAGTTGACAGATGGGGTGGAGCAGGGGTTGGGATGGGGAAGAGCATCTACGTACATTGGTGGAGCAAAGCTGACACTGGTGAGGGGATTGGTATTGAATGACTGTACACATAAAATGCAACTACCAGGAAGTCTGTAAATTATGGCTCCTTAATAAAATTTTAAAAGTAAATTAAATTAAATTCAGGAATCTTTAAAAATTAAAAGTGACTAGCTTTCATAATTATTTGAGTAAATCTAGTCTCCACAATGCTAGGGAAAGAGGTTAAAATCAACTTTTACCTTACAGTGGTCAGTCCTTTGCTCCAGTACTTCCTGTCTCTCACCCTCACTCACAATAAGCCAACAGACATCCTATGGGCCATGCATTCTTTCACACACATCACACCAAGAATGTCAAGACCTTTTTTGGGGCTGGAGTGATAGCCCAGTGGGTAGGGTGTTTGCCTCGCACGCAGCCGGCCTATGCCGGCCCGGGTTCGATCCCCGGTGTCCCATATGGTCCCCGAGCACCGCCAGGAGTAATTCCTGAGTGCAGAGCCAGGAGTAACCCCTGAGCATTGCTGGGTGTGGCCCAAAAAGCAAAAAAAAAAAAAAGACCTTTTTCTTTTTGTCCTGCTGAGGGCATGGCCACATCACCACCTTGTGTTACTCCTAGCTCTGCACTCAGAAATTACTCCTTGCAGTGCTTGCGGAACCAGATGGGATGACGGGGATCAAACCCGGGGTGGCCATGCACAAGGCAAACATCCTACCCACTGTACTATTGCTACAGCCTTAACAATACAATTCTTTAAAAAAAAAAAAAAAAACCCTGAGATTTGGTTTTACTTTAACTACAAAAGTTTTCTAGTTCATGTTCTAAATATCAAAGTGGAGGCCCAGGATATGAAGGCAGTGTAGTGCAACACATTCTTCCAGGTAGCTGAGGCCTTGATCCCTGGCACCATCTCATGCCAGATGCTACCTAGTTGCACAGTTGTCTGTGATTCTCAGTGCCACAACAAATATCTGACACTGAGGGTGGGAGCAATAGTCCAGCAGGTGGGCACTTGCCATTCATGGAGCTGACCCAGGTTCAATACCCAGCATCCCATATGATCCCCAGCATCACCAAGGAGTAATTCCTGAGTGCAGAGCCAGGAGTAACCCCTGAGCATTGCTGGGTGTGACCCCTAAAAGAAAAAATATATATCTGACACGGATGCACAGGACTGCATGTGTGCAAGCACCACAACTAACATGTGTAACTCCTGAAAAGCACCAACTGTAAATATGCAAGCACAAAACTGTCATTTACAGTAAGCATCCATCAAGGGTGCAACTCCTGGTCAGCACAACACCACAGGTAAACAATAAAACTTGAAAGAGAAGCAGCAAAATGAGCTTTAAATTCATATTTAGTGTTTTATAAAATCATTTTCTAGAACAAAACTTTGAGAACAAAAAAAATCAGGAATGTTTTGTAACAATGAGATATCACACACCCGTGAGAACAGCATAAATCAATAATGCTGGAAAGCAGTATGAAGAGCTCTTAAAATATATCTGTCTGTCTGTCTGTCTGTCTATCTATCACTCCTATATATATGACCCAACAATACCACTTCTTGGCATCTGTCCCCCAAATACACAAAAACCGTTCATTTGAAAGGACACATGTACACCTATGTTCATATGCACACCTATGACATATGTTCATCGCATCACTTCAATGACCAGAAAATGGAAAGAACCCAAATGCCCAATTACAGATGAATGGGTCACAAAACTGTAGTATATATACACAACGGAATACAACACAACTCTAAGAAAGGACAAATCACACAATTTCCTACAACATGGATGGAACTACAGCATTATCAGAGTGAAGTTAGAAGGAAAGCAAAACAGAATCTCTCATATGTGGGGCTTAAGGTACATATTAAGGTAGCAATAAAGAGTCTAAAGTCAACAGAATGGGAGTGTTGGTCCACAGAACTGTTTGCAGAAGGGGGCAGGGGTGGACTGAAAGGGAAAGGCCTGGGAACCCTGGGGGAAGGAGGCAGGGATTCGAATGGTGGGTGTGGTGCTAAATGCATGGAAGCATAATGAACAGTTACAATAAATCACAGGATCTCAAGCAATAAAATCATTTTTTAAGAATGTAACTTTAGCCTATGAGAAAAGAGGTAGTTTTGGGGCCAGAGCAATAGTTCAGCGGGTAGGGAGTTTGCCTTGCACAGGGCTGACCTGGGTTCGATCCTGGGCATCCCATATGGTCTGCTAAGCACTGTCAGAATTAATTACTGAACGGTCAAAGAGCTTTGATAAGCAGCCACAGGTCTGGGGACCCCAGCCCTGGACTGTAGTAGCAGAGCTTGTTTTACTATTGGTGATAAGTAAAAGCTTTCTGGAACTGTGCTGGACTTGTGAACTTTTTCTGTCTGTTGACGCCCTTGAGGTAAAAAAGAAACTCTACAAGAGTATCCCACCCCGACGGCAGAGCCCGCAAGCTACCGAGTTGTATTTGACATGCCAAATACCAATAACAATTATAGACCTTATTCCCATGACCTGATGGAATGGTTTGAGACTCTTTATGTTCCTGGAGCCAGCAGGTGCCCTTGGGCTCTACTCACATGAGACAGGACATATGGAGATGTTACTGGTGCCCACTGGGGAAAAAAAAAATCGATGATGAACAGGAAGACAGTGATACAGTGATGCAGAGTCAGGAGTAGCCCCTGAGTATTGCTGGGTATGGCCCAAAAACAAACAAAAAAATAAAAAAGTAAGAAAGAAAAAGGAGCTAGTTAAAAAAAAAATAATAGATGTGTACCATAATATATGTAGTCCAAGGAGAAAGTTTACATATAGAATGATATAAATACACAAAGAACCATGTCCCTGTACACAACTCAGATGCTATTAAATACTTTTCCTACTAGTGTCTGTTCTCAAAGTTTCTCATAAAAGAGTTATTTGCTATAGCAGGCACCACATCAAGTATGGTTATGAAAAAAGTTACATGGTTATGAAGAAAAGTTACGATGCAAGGAGAAGTACGCTTTGATGCCAGGGTTTTGGAGAAGCACAAAGGGGAACACACCAACATTTTGCTCTAAGCATGTGCTACAGTAACTGTGTACAGGTTACTGTCCCAGCGAGTCTTCAGTGCCTCCTCCTGGTTATACAAATCTGAGCACTCCCTCTCCCAGTACTATCCCCCACTCTACACTCAAACACGAGCCCTCCTATTCTAAAACCAGGATTAGAAGGAACTGTCCGTAAATTTTGTCAACAATAGTGAAACAATGAAACAATAAAAAACAACAAAATGCAACCAATACCTTGCCTCCCATGTTTATAAACTAAACATTTCAGAGGCAACAAAATATGCAGGTGGCACTATTCAGTCTGGGAATTGCCATGGGTAGCTGGGATTATTTTTCTCTATTACTGCCCATCTTTTCATACCCCCAGGGATAAGGAAAATAACAGGAAAACAACGAATCAAGATACCTTCTCGCCAGCCTTAGGCTGCCACAGCCTTCTCCGTGCGGCTAGTTCTAGAAATAATGCTCCCTGAGATGAGCAGGACTCCACAGCACCACAGCGGCCCTCCCCCTCCCCGGTCAAAGCAGCTGTTTCAGAGAACCTACAGTCACATAGGAACACTCAAGTAAGGGGAAATGGAAAGCATCCTGGGCTGGGAAAGGAACCAAGCATAACTCGCTACGCAACTCTCCTTGGTACACTATGCTGGACTTGAAATCACAGGATTCTCTTTCCTAGAAGAGCTTCAGGACCTTCTCACAGTAACATCAGGTAGCCCCAATACAAACCAGGACATGTTGCCGCCAAGTCTGCTAGTGCCGAAGCAACAGTAGTGCGGCTGCAGCCAATATTCCTTGGCACACAGACACGCTAAAATGATACTGGCAGCAGCAGCAGCTCTTCTCTTTCACCCTCTGCGGTTACTATAGCTCCTTTTGCTAAATCTGCCTCAGAGTTTAGACAGGAGCTGGAGGATTCATAATCACCCAGCAGCTGCAGCTGAGCAATACGCAGCCTAATTGTGGCACTAGAGCAGCTGAGAGGAAGAAAGGAGATAATACAAACCCTACCACAGCCCCACACAAATTGCTACACATACAACCAGTAAGATGCCAAGGTATTTTAACAGAATAATTCATTTCCTTGGAAAAAAGCAGTTGAACCTCACAAGAGGAGCTTTATTTGTATTATGGACCCGCTTACATGTGAACTGAAGGTGACCCTAAGCCATGTAGGCTTCAGAACAATGGAAGAGCTTAACTAAAACTTCCTGTAAATATTCACACAAAGCCAGTACCACAAACATCACCTTCATAAAACATGACTGAAAGTTCCTGTGATATAATTGGGAATAAATGTGGATCTCTTCTTCAACTCAACATTCCAACAATGCGAAACAACTAAAAGAACACATAAAACAATTAAAATAGCATAATGCAATGAGGCTCATGATTTTTTCGCTCCAATACCAATACCATTATTTTGCTTACCTTTAAAAGAAAACATATTCTTGCTTTCTTTAGGTTCTATTGATCTGTCTTCACAGAGCATAAAAACTATGCTGAGAATTTTATTTATTACATCTTTAAGAGCACAAAAAATAGGATGAAAGTTATGGATATAAAAAAAAATTACCGTTACAGAAAAGATTAAATGCTCACTACCTTTATGCCATACTTATGGCATAAATACTATATATAGGTTTCTTTAAAAAAAACAAAGGTTTTATACCAACTGAAACAGAAACACAAAACAACTGTATGGATTAATGAATGACGCTAAGGCCAACACCTTTACAACCACCACCAGGCTGAAAGAACTTTGCCACCACTTTAGAGGCCCCACCCAATCACAACTTCCTGTGCCCTTCCTCCTTCCAGATCCTTTTTTTTCCTGAAGCAAAATAGTTTTACTGAAAGAAATTTAGAGATGGGGGCAGGGAAGAGAGAGACAGGTTACGAGAGAATGCTGAGAAACAATGGTGAGAGAGAGAGAGAGAGAGAGAGAGGAAGAGAGGAAGAGAGAGAGAGAGAGAGAGAGAGAAGAGAAAGAGGTTAAAGAGAGAACATGAGCTTCTTCAGAGTGGAATGAAGCCTAGATCCTTATTTTTAATTTTTTTTTTTTTTTTTTTTTTTTTTTTTTTTTGGGTCACACCCAGCGATGCTCAGGGGTTAGTCCTGGCTCTGCACTCAGGAATTACTCCTGGCGGTGCTCGAGGGACCATATGGGATGCCGGGGATCGAACCCGGGCCAGCACAGGCCGGCCGTGTGCAAGGCAAACGCCCTACCCGCTGGGCTATCGCTCCGGCCCCCTAGATCCTTATTTTTATAGAAAACACTTTCTGGCAAGTTTTTCAATAATACTTTTTTCACTCATTTATATTTCTAAACAGCAGAGCTTAGCATTGCTCCTTTTAAGTTTTGTATTAAAAAATAAGTTACAATTTTGATGTGGTTCTTTTTTTAAAAAACATGTTGATAGTAATTAATGACGCTTTCACTGAACAGACTAGACTGAGTTAAATATACATAAAGAAAAATTACATTAATAAGTTCTTGCCTTAAAAAGATGCAAAACTATATAAAAGAATTTTACACCCACACTGGTACACTGGGTCATTTTTATTCAGCATTCTTTTAACATTACATAGCATTAAGGAAATTTATTTGCAAAGATATTGATTGTTCAGTTTAAGAATTTCCTGAATTAAAAAAAAACTTAAACCAAGTATTAACATTATACTTCAAGCCATAGACAAATTCCACCTATCCCAGGAAGATAGGTCAAAGCTGTAATTTCACTTTCAGTTGAACAGAAAGGAGTCAATTTTGTGGCATGTGAAGTCAGCAAAAACACAGCGCAAAATTAAAGCTATTATAAATAACATCATGGTGGTTACAGCAAAGCACACTATTTTAAGAGCCCTTTTTATCTTTTATTCTGGAAACATGGATATGAACTATCTTGCATGCAGATTTAAAGGCAATATTTTTTTTCAAAATTAGGACCTTATGAACTGTCAGCCAGCATTTAAAAACTCTACTGAATTGAGGACTTAACGAATGTCCCAAACTCAAAATACCTTAGCTTCCTCTGCGTAAGTATCAGCTATGCAAGGGTCATATATTCATTTTATCTAGTTTGATTATACATATATGTAGTGGCACTTAGTGAAATAATACTTTCTTAGGAGCAATATATGAAGATTCTATGTCCCTGGCTTCCAAGACACTGTCCACTCAAAATGCCCTACCTTGAGCCCAGCGCCGGGCTCCTGAAATCTCAGATGTACCCCTGCACTTTACCTGGAAGCCTCTATTCGGTGAGCATCTGGCATTACCGTCCTCGGTGTGCAATTTACTTTAGAGACTTAACAGGGGGTTAAATGCACTTACACTGTCACGATTTGGGCGCTGTGATCTCCAGCCCCAGTGCAAAGAGGACGCATGGGGAAATCGCGCACACGCATGTGTGAATCGTCTATTTGAAAACACACCGGCAAATAAAAGCACGAGCAGAAAACTCACCCCACCAGACTCAACTTCTCGTTATTTCCATCATTTCTCAATCCTTAGGCCATGAGTTACGTATTTCACGCCTGTTTCGATCAATTATGCAGTATACAGTGCAACCCACAGGACACACCGAAAACCAGAGGATGAAGGCAAAGGCCAAGTGGGAAGGGAGGGAGCTGGACGCAACCCTCGAGAGCAAACACGTGTGGGGGACAGCCCTCGACTCGGGGGGGACACAGGGAAAGTGGGTCCCGCGAGGCGCAAGCCCCAACCCCCAACCCAAAACAAAGGAAAACTTTCGCGTGTTTCTCTAGCTCGAGAAGCCAGAGCTCGCCCACTCGCCCCGACCCCTCGTCCGCGATCCCACCCAGGGCGACCCGCGCCACCAACCTCGGGGACAAGGACAGGGGCCGCCCCTCACCTCTGCGGGGGCCCAAAGCAGCCCGGCCCGTGCCCCTCACCTCTGCGGGGGGCCCAAAGCAGCCCGGCCAGCGCCCCCCTCAGGGGGCGCCCTCACCTCGGCGGGGACCTCAGCTCGCGGGCGGGGGTCTCCCCAGGCTGCGAGCGCCCGAAGGGCCGCGGCGAGCGGGGGGGGGGGACGGGCCCGCAGGTAGCAGCGGAGGGACACGCCCGCCGCGGAAGGGGGGGGGGAGAACTTTCTCCCCAACTTCCCGGCGTCGGGCCTAGCGCTGCCCCGCCCGGGCCGGCCGCCGCGCCCCGCGGGGTCCTTACCTGGCCCACCGCCGCGCTCGCATGAGTCGCCGCGGCTGCGCCTCGGGGTGGCGGGGAGAGGGGCGGAGGCGAGGCCCACGGGGCCCTCTTCCTCCTCCAGCTCCGCGGCCCGGCGCCCGGCGGCGGCGACGACGGCAGGGCCGGCGCGGACTCCACACTCGGGGCGGAGGGAATTCCCGGGCCCCGCTCCCCGCGGCCTTGCTCCCTGCCGGCGCCCGCCCCGCTCCCGGCTCCGCCCCCGCTCCCGGCCCCGCCCCCTCACCGGCTCCGCCCCCGCCCCGGCTCCGCCCCCTTCTCTGGCCCGCGGGGGCGGCTACCTGAGCGCGCCCGCGCCTCCCGCCTCTCCGCCCCTCGCGCCGCTCCCGCCCTGGCCGCGGCGACCCTGCTTCGGGTCCCGGCGCGCGCGGGGCCCTCGTCGAGGGTCCTCGTCGGCGTGTCGTCCGAGTCACTTCTTCCGACCCAACATGGCGGCCGGGTCCGGGGCGGCTTCGCGAGGCAGCGCGGACTGAGGGGGCGTGGAGGAGGAGGAGGAGGAGGAGGAGGAGGGAGGCGCTTCTACCGGCGCCGAGCGGGCCCACAGCGCCCCCTCCTCAGCCGCAGACCCGGCTGGCGCCCCGGGTTGGCACGAGTGCGGGCATCGGGGACCCCGACTCTTTCCCTTCACCCAGTACTCAGCAGTCGGGACTCTGTGAGGGTGGACGCCGGGGCGAGTTTCACGGAGGTAGTTTGCTTCACTTCTGCGCTTCCGCGCCTTTTTAGTCGCCAGTGGAGAGCTCTGCGGGGCGGGGGGCTGCGGGGGTCGCGCACACCCGGGCACCGCGTGAGCTGTGGGGGGTCGCGCACTCCCGGGCACCGCGTGTGGGGGCTGTGAAGGGTCGCGCCCACCCGGGCACTGCGTGAGCTGTGGGGGGCGTCGCGCACACCTGGGCACTACGTGAGCTGTGGGGGGTCGCGCACTCCCGGGCACCGCGTGGGGGCTGTGGAGTCGCGCCCACCCGGGCACTGCGTGAGCTGTGTGGGGCGTCGCGCCACCCGGGCCACCGACAACGGGGCTGTGTGAGCGGGACTGCGTGAAGCGTGAAGCGTCGCGATCCCCGGACGCCCCCGTCTGGCCGCCTTCCGAGTCCTGGATCCCGTCCCAGCCCCCGGAGCTTCCTGTTGACTGTAGGTGGGACCGGAGCCGGCCCGAGGGGACTGCGCTTGGCCGCTGTCCCGGGAGCGGAGCTGCGGTTTCTCCGAGGGAACTGGCGCGGCGGCCCCTGTCCACTTGACAGCTGTGGAAACTGAGGCCCGCGGCAAAGCCGGTTCGTCGCACCTTCCCCTTCTGTCTCTGTGGCCGTGGCCGGAGTGAAGAAGGAGCAAAAGCCCAAAGAGTGCGGTGGGGGTGGGCCATACGACGAGGGCACGTCCACGTCGGGGTGGGCGGAATACTGAACTCCTGGAGACTCGAATGCGCCCGCAGACTCTTGATTCCCGTCAGTGTTTCCTCTTCAGTAGTTATCGAAACTACGGTTGTGGGACTGTTGGTTTCCTTTGTGGGTTTTTTGCGAAATGTAGAGTCGTTTTCGACAAACTCCATAGAGCAGTCACAGGGGCCAGTGTGCCGGTATTCTAGGAACTTGAGAAATGCACGTAAGGATTTGACTTTTTCTCTCCCCCTTGAACTCAGTAAAATAACAAAGGGTGTAGGCAAAGGCAGTCACGTTCACAGAAAGGTACACCAAACTTTCACTGGTGCTTTATTTCATTTAGTTACTAAAACTTCATTTGCCACGGAGAGCCTTAGGCGGCACAGTTTTAATATGAATTTATATTCAGTGTTTTTGTTTAAACTAGAAAATCAAGTATTTGGCCGGTCTTCTAAATGAAATAGATCTTTTTTGTTGTCGGAAGATTTCTGCCCCCCAACAAAATAAGATGATGGATATACGGCTCAGTGGTAGAGCACATGTCTTTCATGTGTGAGGCAGACCGGAGTTCCCCTAAACAAATCAATAAATAATAACTGAAGTCCTGAGAGATAGTACAGTAGGTAAGAACGCTTGCCTTGGGGCAGGAATGATAGTACAGGGGTAGGGCATTTGCCTTGAGCACTGCCCGGTTCATCACTTGCTTGATCCTGGACACCCGATAGGGTCCTCTAAACCCTGTATGGAGTAAGCCCTGAGCCCCTGCTTAGTATGACTCAAAAAATAAACCTTCCAAAATAATAACTAGTTGACCCACACCCCCAGCTTTAGTGGTAAAGTGGTTTCTATATGGTTTGGTTCTGTTTGGTTTCGACTTGGCTTGGCTTTTTGGCTTGTAACAGGACATGAACAAACGGTTTGAGGCTCTTTGTATTCCTGAAGCAACCAGATGCCATTGGGCTACACTGGCACGTGATAGGGTCAAATGGAAATATTACTGACACCTGCTCCAGCAAATTGACGAGTAACGGGATGGCAAGTGATCAGGGATCGAGGATTACTCCTGAGTAAGACCTGCACTAGGGAATCCTTAGCGGTGCTGGGAGTGGAGGTGGGAGAGCATATAAGTTACCAAGGTTCTAACCCAGGTCGGCCATGTTCAAGGCAACGCCCTCCCCATTGTACCATCACTCTGACCCTTCTATATGGTGTTTAAAGATAGGAGAGGATGTCAAAACTCTTACATGTTTAGATTGTGTTAACATATTGAATTTTTTCTCTTAGTCCTTGCTGAATCTTTTCTGTAATTACCTGGGTTTTAAAAAAAATTTTTTGGATATTTATCAGTGTACTTTCAGGAATGTCTAAACCTTACACCACACACACACACACATACACACACACACACACACACACTTACTCAAAGAGAGAAAGGGGAGAGAATCTCTACTGAGTTACTAAACTTGGTCTAATAGAAATTGCTTTGAAATAAAAATCTGTTCATTTGAGAAATGGACAAAGGAAGCAGCTAATTTTTTTGTGTCCCATCCAGACAGTATAGTCTGCTAGATTATGTGTGCTAACAGTGATAAGGGACTTAAATCTTGGTATGCCTGGAAAAGTCTGCAAATGCAAAATGAATGAAATAAGTTAGACACTTGTAAAATTCAAAGTGTATTTAACTTAATGCTTGCAACTATTTGAAAAAAAATAAACTATTAGGAATTTCGCTAGGAAGCACCCACTAGCCCTCTGGAACATGTGGGTTTGCCAGGAAATGTTTGTGTGTTCAGGATAAAGCTTTCCTACCTGCTGTTCATAATCTGCTGCAGCTTCCGTCTTTGAGGTTATGCTTATGATTTTGCTTTCCTGTTATTTAGAAATTCTGCATGGAGGCCGGGGCGAAGCCCAGCGGGTAGGCGTTGCCTTGCACGAGCGCCCAGCCGGTCCGGGTTCAATCCCCGGCACTATATGGTCCCCGGCACCGCCAGAGTAATTCCGAGGCAGGCCAGGAGTAACCCCTGAGCACGCGGGTGTGACCCAAAAGCAAAAAAAAGAAATTCTGCATGTAGTACAGGCACTTCTGCTCTTTTCATAACCATCATGTACCAGCCCCCTTAAAATGCCCCCACCAGATGGTGCTAACTACTCCAGGCCTGGATCTCGTTAGGTCAACTCAGAACTTATAACTGTGTGCACCACGCCTTAATCTTTTCCACCAGGTCAAAGCAACTCCTCAGTCCTATTAGAAAAATATCATACAAACTCTCCCAAGCAAAGATATGAAAGATCATAATACAGTATTCATTCTGGAATATTAGGCCCTTGTGCTAAGCTGAATGAGTGGAGAGTGCATTAAACTATTAACTCAATTTTTTCAGTGTTCCTGAATCTTTCCCTGTCTTTATGACTGGAATCCTGTATTATAATTTTACATCCCCTCAAATGGGCATGGTGGTTTAAGATCTCACTTCTAATACAAGGGTTGGGACCCCATTGGGGTCTATAACTAAATGTGAGGGTCAAAATAACATTTGTTTTAACATAAATGATTTTATAGAACTATTTGTATTTGTATACCTCTTTTCACATGCTCAGTCGTAACATTTCTCAGGTCAAAGAGTGTTATGAATGGAGAAACAGAAGCTACTTTCTCCACTCACAGCCCCTTTCCACACAAGAAATGCAACATGGGGCGGGAGCAATAGCCTCATCTCGCCCTATAAACCTGTAATTTCCTCTATAAAAAATTTTTGGGCGGGTAGTCCAGTGGGTAGGGCGTTTGCCTTGCACGTGGCTGGCCTGTGCCGGCCCAGGTTCTATCCCCGGCATCCCATATGGTCCCCTGAACACTGCCAGGAGTAATTCCTGAGTGCAGAGCCAAGAGTAACCCCCTGAGTGCCGCCAGGTGTGACCCAAAAAAGCAAAAAAAAAAAAAAAAGAAAGAAAGAAATGCAACATGGACAAACACTGTCAGCAATACCTCAGATTCTTTAAATGTTTAATTTTAATTAAATTTTGTGGGTTCAAAAATTTTTTACTGTTGCCAAATTTTCCAAACCCCAATATTAAGAAGTCTAAGAAAAAGAGTTCAGGGGCGGGAGCGATAGCCCAGCGGGTAAGGCGTTTGCCTTGCATGCGGCCGGTTTGTGCCGACCCTGGTTCGATCCCGGCATCCCATATGATCCCCTGAGCATCGCCAGGAGTAATTCCTGAGTGCAGAGCCAGGAGTAACCCCTGAGCGTCACCGGGTGTGACCCAAAAAAGCAAAAAAAAAAAAAAAAGTTCAACTGGCTATTTAAGGACACATGTAACACAAACACATATACAACAAATAAATAACTAATGGCAATCTTCTGTAAACTTAAGCAAATTCAAGTGCAACTTTCTGCTATATTGTTCTTTCTAGTTTTTTTTTTTTTTTTTTTTTTTTGCATAATCTTAGAATTCTGCCTCCCCAGCCAAACTTGTTTTCCTTTTCTTTTCTTTCTGGTATTTGCTGTTGGAATCTACTTGATAATCATGTCTAACTTTAGTTCTTTCTGGTTTTCTCAAAGTTTGGTCCCAGTCCCTCATATTTCAAAATTCTGTAAGTTCCACCTCTGGCACCTCCTGGGACCCTCTCTGCTCTGTGTATGTAGGGAGTCTTGCTCATCCCTTTAAAATTCCATTCTTAGTTCATCACTCTGTTCTGAGACAGCATTTTCTAAGCTGGAAGACATTTGTTACTTTCCATGTCTGCTGCGTTGTGGACAACTTTGAGGCTGTTAACCCAAGCTCTGCTTCTTGAGGACTTATCCTTAGCTAAGAGCTGGAGTGTAGCCCTGTAACTTGAGTTTCTCCGCTCCTGGACACCAGTCTGGAATATTGCATATCAGCAGGGTGGGGACTTGTCATGAAGGGGATGACACAGCCACAAAGAAGAAATTTGCATGGCCAAAAGGCATATGAAAAATGTTCTTTATCACTAATTCACCAGGAAGATGCAAATTAAAACGACAATGAGATATCATCTCATACCACAGAGAATGGCACACATTCAAAAGAGTGAGAACAAGCTCTATACAGATTCAATGCAGTCCCTATGAGGATACCCATGACATTCTTCAAAGAAATTGACCAAACAATCCTGAAATTTGTATGGAGCGATAAACCCCCAAGGATAGCTAAAGCAATCCTCGGGAAAAAAGAAGATGGGAGGCATCACCTTACCCAACTTCAAACTGTACTACAAGGCAGTAGTAATTAAAACAGCATGGTATTGGAATAAAAACAGACCTGTGGACCTATGGAATAGAATTGAGTATCCTGACACCCAACCTCAAACACATGATCATTTAATCTTTGATAAAGGTGCAAACGAGTCTAAAAATGGAGTAAGGAAAGCCTCTTCAATAAGTGGTGTTGGGAAAACTGGGCAGCGACATGTAAAAAAATGAATTTGGACCTGTGTCTAACACCATGCACAAAAAATCAGATCAAAGTGGATTAAAGATCTCAATATCAGACTTGAATCCATAAAAGTACATTGAAGAAAATATAGGAGAAAACCCTCCATGACATTGAAGCTAAAGGCATCTTCAAAGATGAAACATCTCTAACAAAGCAACTAGAAGAAAAGATAAATATATGGGACTACATGAAACTAAAAAGCTTCTGCACCTCAAAAGAAACAGTGACTAAGATACAAAAGCAGTCCACAGAATGGGAAAGAATATTCACCCAATACTCATCTGATAAGGGGTTAATATCCAGGATATATCAGGCACTGGTAGAACTTTACAAGAAGAAAACAAACAACCCCATCAAAAAATGGGGGAGAAGAAATGAACAGAAACTTCAGCAAGGAAGAAATTCGAATGGCCAAAAAACATATGAAAAAATGCTCATCATCACTAATCATCAGAGAGATGCAAATCAAAACAACAATGAGATACCACTTTACACCACAGAGACTGGCACATATTCAAAAGAACAAGAACAACAAGTGCTGGCGTGGGTGTGGGGAAAAGGGGACACTCATCCATTGTTGGTGGGAATGCCGGCTGGTACAGCCTTTCTGGAAAAACAATATGGACATTCCTCCAAAGACTAGAAATTGAACTCCCATTTGACCCAGCCATACCACTCCTGGGAATCTACTCTGGGAAACCAAAAATACCGCAGCGGAAACACCATCCCTACTTTTATGTTCATAGCAGCATTATTCACAATAGCCAGAATCTGGAAGCAACCCGAGTGCCCGAAAATAGATGACTGGATAAAAAGCTTTGGTACATCTACACAATGGAATACTATGCAGCTGTTAGGAAAAATGAAGTTATAAAATTTGCCTACAAATGGATGGACATGGGAGAAGATTATGTTGAGCGAAATTAGCCAGAAGGAGAGAGACAGTTACAGAATGACTGCATTTATCTGCATAACATAAATATATAGGTACATATTATGATACCAATATCCAAGGTCAAGTGAAACATACATCAGGAGGTCCTGTCAAAGGTGGAAATTATCACAAACGTGTGGGAGTCAGAGGCTAGGTAAGACAGAAAATGGAACAGTGCGCTAACAATTGTCGAGGGTACTAATGCCAACCTAGA
Source organism: Cryptotis parvus (assembly GCA_021461705.1). Lineage (NCBI taxonomy): Eukaryota > Metazoa > Chordata > Mammalia > Eulipotyphla > Soricidae > Cryptotis > Cryptotis parvus. The sequence goes on from JAJIBD010012388.1 coordinate 25,478, forward strand.
ACTGGAGCATTAAATAGAGGCAAAAGGATACACATGACAACCCTTTAATGTATGTTCTGTAATCCATAGTCTGGAGAGGAAGGAAAAGAGAAAGATAGAGAAATGGGAAAGAAATAAAGAACCTGCCATGGAGGAGGGCTGGGGGAGGAGGGAGGGAACCGGGGGACGTTGGTGGTGGGAGATGGGCACTGGTGGCGGGGATGGGTGCTGCTACACTGTATGACCAAAACCCAAATATGAACTTTTTAATTGTATATCTTTGTAATTGTAAAAATAAAAAAAAAAAAAAAAAAAAAAAGTGAGAACAACCAGTGCTGGGATGGATGCAGGGAGAATGGGACTCTCATTCATTGTTGATGGTAATGTCGACTGGCCCAGCCCCTTTGGGAAAGCAATATGACATTCCTCCAAAAACTAGAAATTGAGCTCCGTTTGACCCAGCAATACCACTCCTGGAATTTACCCTGGATGCCCAAAAACACAGCAGAAACCCCCACCTGCACTTTGATGTTCATAGCAGCACTATTCACAATAGCCAGAATCTGGAAACAACCAGAGTGCCTGAGAACAGACAACTGGATAAACTTTGGTACATCTACAAAATGGAATACTATGCATCTGTTAGAAACAACAAAATTATGAAATTTGCCTCTAAATGGATGGACATGGGGAGTACATGCTGAGTGAAATTAGAAGGAAAGGACAAATATAGAATGACTGCACTCATTTCCAGGATATAAAACAAATAGTATGAGTCCAATATCCAAGGCCAGACAATACGTAGACCAGGAAGACTTGTCAATGGTTGGAATATAATATGAGTGAATTGAGGTCAGAGGTTGGGCAGTATGCTA